>WWET01001869.1:175705-190643 GCA_011038615.1 Limnodynastes dumerilii | reverse complement strand
AACAAAACAAAGCAAAGAGAAAGGCAAGTCAGATGCTTGGTTGCATAGGGAGAGGAATTAGTAGCAGAAAGAGAGAAGTAGTGATGCCCCTTTATAAATCATTGGTACGCCCTCACCTAGAATACTGTGTTCAGTTCTGGAGGCCATATCTCCAGAAAGACATAAATACATTAGAGACTGTGTAAAGAAGGGCAACTAAAATGGTCCATGGCCTTTGTAAGAAATCATACCAAGAAAGGCTAGAGGAACTAAACATGTATAGCTTGGAGCAGAGAAGAGGGAGAGGGGGGACATGATAGCAGCTTTCAAATACATCAAGGGTTATGAACAGCTACAGGAGGGTACCATTTTTCAAAAGAAAAGGTGTAATAGAACACGAGGGCATGAATATAAACTGGAGGGTGGTAGATTCAAAGGAAATGTGCGGAAAAATTACTTTGCTGAAAGGGTGATAGATAAGTGGAATAGCCTCCCATCTGAGGTGGTTGAGGCCAATACAGTAGAACAATTTAAACATGCTTGGGATAAATATAAGGGTATCCTAAATTGTAAACCAAATTGAGGGATAATAGGGTCTAGGGTCAGTATAGTTTTGAATAAACAAATGGGCAGACTAGATGGGCCACGTGGCTCTTATCTGCCGTCACTTTCTATGTTTCTATGTGGAAAAAGGGAAATTAAAAATGAAAATTATAAAAACCAACAGATACTAATACTTACATCAAAAGCCAAAGCTGTCCTCATAAGAGATGTCTAGAGAACATACCTGGATGTCAGTTCAGGCATATTCGCAGAAACTGTACAGAGGAGGTGGATTTTTCACTTTTCAATGTTCTCTTCTACTTTTTAGTTATATTTTAACCTACAGCTATTTATTTGAGTTGCAGGCTGCATAGATTTATGTCGATTATCACATTTCTTTTGCCACTGTGCTGGGAGGTGATCAGGAGCATAGAGGAGCTGTACTCTTGAATGTTTTCATGAATTTCACCCTCACATATCATAATACGCACCTTGATGAGGTGCGCAAAAAATGATGTAAAATAACGCGTGAATTTTAACGCATGTAACGCAATTGAATTGCAAAAATTCGCAATGCATTTAAATAGGGACAAAAAATACGCACGATAGACCCAAAAAATACACGTAAAAAAATGGAATTGAATCGGGACTGAAAAATACGCGTGAAAAAATATATGCAAATTTGCTAAATAGGCAAAAAAAGTGGAAAAAATTCAGTTCGCGCTTAATTGAATCAGGCTCAAAAAGTTAGAAACTATTGTGAGAAAGCACTGGCATATATTAAAACATGACCCAGTGCTTACTTCTATTATACCAGATGCCCCAATTTTCATTTACAAAAGAGCAGATAACTTAAGGAAGAAATTAGTTAAAAGTGCTTTTAGGACTGAACCTAGTAATCCATCACAGATCAAATCAAAAGGGTTTTACAAATGTGGGATGTGTATAGCTTGCAGACATTGTAGAAATAAAGAATAAAAAATAACCACTTTTATTTCAAATCAAGATAAAAAGGAATATAAAATAAGAGATTTCATAACTTGTAATAGTAAAAATATTATATACCTGATTAATAACAAATGTGGTAAACAGTATGTGAGACGAACAACACGCCCACTCAAAACAAGGTAGGTGGAACATATTTGAAACATGAAAAAGAGTTTTTTAAATCACTCTTTATCCGCCCACATAAAAGAACACCACAATTGTTCAACAAAATCAATAGAATCTTTTATAGGGATTTAAAAAGTTGAAAATAATTGGATTCAAAACAACAAAGAAGAAACTTTAGCTCAACAGGAAATGAAATGGATTCATACCTTAAAAACATCATCTTCACAAGGTTTAAATATAGAATTCGAACTAAAATGGTTCTTATAAACATTCTCTGTGAAATTTAAGGATTAAGGAATTTATAAAGTCCTTTTTAAATAACAGAATATTTATTATTGTTTTTTAATGATTAATTATTTATGTAATGTATATAGAAAATACAGAGATCATTATTATAAAGATTAAATATAAATGGTTTTTATATATTTTTGGTATAGTTTGTTATTGAATATTTATTGATTATATATTGTATGAAAATGTTTATATATATTTTTAGAATGTATATCTGGATATATATATATATATATATATATATATATAATACTTAATTTATTTTATAGCGCTTTGTAGCTTGTTTGATATTCATCCATATTATGTTTTATTTATAACGATTGTGTTTTATATATATATATGCATATAATATACTTATTTTATTCTATAGCACTTTGTAGTTTGTTTGATTTTTATTCATATTATGTTTTATTTAAAATGAAATGACTGCGTTATATATTTTATATAACTTTGTAGTGTGTTTGATATTTATTTATAGTATGTTTGATTTAAAAATGAAATGACGGCGTTATATATTTTATATCACTTTGTAGTGTGTTTGATATTTATTTATAGTATGTTTGATTTAAAAATGAAATGACGGCGTTATATATTTTATATCACTTTGTAGTGTGTTTGATATTTATTTATAGTATGTTTGATTTAAAAATGAAATGACGGCGTTATATATTTTATATCACTTTGTAGTGTGTTTGATATTTATTTATAGTATGTTTGATTTAAAAATGAAATGACGGCGTTATATATTTTATATCACTTTGTAGTGTGTTTGATATTTATTTATAGTATGTTTGATTTAAAAATGAAATGACGGCGTTATATATTTTATATCACTTTGTAGTGTGTTTGATATTTATTTATAGTATGTTTGATTTAAAAATGAAATGACGGCGTTATATATTTTATATCACTTTGTAGTGTGTTTGATATTTATTTATAGTATGTTTGATTTAAAAATGAAATGACGGCGTTATATATTTTATATCACTTTGTAGTGTGTTTGATATTTATTTATAGTATGTTTGATTTAAAAATGAAATGACGGCGTTATATATTTTATATCACTTTGTAGTGTGTTTGATATTTATTTATAGTATGTTTGATTTAAAAATGAAATGACGGCGTTATATATTTTATATCACTTTGTAGTGTGTTTGATATTTATTTATAGTATGTTTGATTTAAAAATGAAATGACGGCGTTATATATTTTATATCACTTTGTAGTGTGTTTGATATTTATTTATAGTATGTTTGATTTAAAAATGAAATGACGGCGTTATATATTTTATATCACTTTGTAGTGTGTTTGATATTTATTTATAGTATGTTTGATTTAAAAATGAAATGACGGCGTTATATATTTTATATCACTTTGTAGTGTGTTTGATATTTATTTATAGTATGTTTGATTTAAAAATGAAATGACGGCGTTATATATTTTATATCACTTTGTAGTGTGTTTGATATTTATTTATAGTATGTTTGATTTAAAAATGAAATGACGGCGTTATATATTTTATATCACTTTGTAGTGTGTTTGATATTTATTTATAGTATGTTTGATTTAAAAATGAAATGACGGCGTTATATATTTTATATCACTTTGTAGTGTGTTTGATATTTATTTATAGTATGTTTGATTTAAAAATGAAATGACGGCGTTATATATTTTATATCACTTTGTAGTGTGTTTGATATTTATTTATAGTATGTTTGATTTAAAAATGAAATGACGGCGTTATATATTTTATATCACTTTGTAGTGTGTTTGATATTTATTTATAGTATGTTTGATTTAAAAATGAAATGACGGCGTTATATATTTTATATCACTTTGTAGTGTGTTTGATATTTATTTATAGTATGTTTGATTTAAAAATGAAATGACGGCGTTATATATTTTATATCACTTTGTAGTGTGTTTGATATTTATTTATAGTATGTTTGATTTAAAAATGAAATGACGGCGTTATATATTTTATATCACTTTGTAGTGTGTTTGATATTTATTTATAGTATGTTTGATTTAAAAATGAAATGACGGCGTTATATATTTTATATCACTTTGTAGTGTGTTTGATATTTATTTATAGTATGTTTGATTTAAAAATGAAATGACGGCGTTATATATTTTATATCACTTTGTAGTGTGTTTGATATTTATTTATAGTATGTTTGATTTAAAAATGAAATGACGGCGTTATATATTTTATATCACTTTGTAGTGTGTTTGATATTTATTTATAGTATGTTTGATTTAAAAATGAAATGACGGCGTTATATATTTTATATCACTTTGTAGTGTGTTTGATATTTATTTATAGTATGTTTGATTTAAAAATGAAATGACGGCGTTATATATTTTATATCACTTTGTAGTGTGTTTGATATTTATTTATAGTATGTTTGATTTAAAAATGAAATGACGGCGTTATATATTTTATATCACTTTGTAGTGTGTTTGATATTTATTTATAGTATGTTTGATTTAAAAATGAAATGACGGCGTTATATATTTTATATCACTTTGTAGTGTGTTTGATATTTATTTATAGTATGTTTGATTTAAAAATGAAATGACGGCGTTATATATTTTATATCACTTTGTAGTGTGTTTGATATTTATTTATAGTATGTTTGATTTAAAAATGAAATGACGGCGTTATATATTTTATATCACTTTGTAGTGTGTTTGATATTTATTTATAGTATGTTTGATTTAAAAATGAAATGACGGCGTTATATATTTTATATCACTTTGTAGTGTGTTTGATATTTATTTATAGTATGTTTGATTTAAAAATGAAATGACGGCGTTATATATTTTATATCACTTTGTAGTGTGTTTGATATTTATTTATAGTATGTTTGATTTAAAAATGAAATGACGGCGTTATATATTTTATATCACTTTGTAGTGTGTTTGATATTTATTTATAGTATGTTTGATTTAAAAATGAAATGACGGCGTTATATATTTTATATCACTTTGTAGTGTGTTTGATATTTATTTATAGTATGTTTGATTTAAAAATGAAATGACGGCGTTATATATTTTATATCACTTTGTAGTGTGTTTGATATTTATTTATAGTATGTTTGATTTAAAAATGAAATGACGGCGTTATATATTTTATATCACTTTGTAGTGTGTTTGATATTTATTTATAGTATGTTTGATTTAAAAATGAAATGACGGCGTTATATATTTTATATCACTTTGTAGTGTGTTTGATATTTATTTATAGTATGTTTGATTTAAAAATGAAATGACGGCGTTATATATTTTATATCACTTTGTAGTGTGTTTGATATTTATTTATAGTATGTTTGATTTAAAAATGAAATGACGGCGTTATATATTTTATATCACTTTGTAGTGTGTTTGATATTTATTTATAGTATGTTTGATTTAAAAATGAAATGACGGCGTTATATATTTTATATCACTTTGTAGTGTGTTTGATATTTATTTATAGTATGTTTGATTTAAAAATGAAATGACGGCGTTATATATTTTATATCACTTTGTAGTGTGTTTGATATTTATTTATAGTATGTTTGATTTAAAAATGAAATGACGGCGTTATATATTTTATATCACTTTGTAGTGTGTTTGATATTTATTTATAGTATGTTTGATTTAAAAATGAAATGACGGCGTTATATATTTTATATCACTTTGTAGTGTGTTTGATATTACTTCTTCCCCTCTCTCTCCAATTTTAGTTTGCTTTCGCCAGCATCTTGTCATCACCGGTTGTTTGCCTTGGCTGCCAGTGCGTAGCATAGCTCCAGTGCGTAGCATGGCTAATTCTGTTTTCAAATTCGTTTCTGCCTGTTAGCGCGTGAATTTGTAGGTAATGTGCAGATTATCTAGGTAATTTGCAGATTACCTAGGTAATTTGAGAAATTAAACCATTTTTTGTCACTTTAACGGAGCACCCTAGTTAATCTGCACATTACCTAGATAATCTGCAGAATAACTGATTTCTGCAGTTTAGCTGTAACATATTTATATATATTCTCCAGCTCCAGTATTCCCCATCATGTGTATCCAGCACCCAGTATACCCCCATCATGTGTATCCAGCACCTAGTATCTCCATCATGTCTCTTCAGCATCCAGTATCTCCCATCATCTGTATCCAGCAACTAGTATACTCATCATGTTTCTCTAGCACCTAGTATTCCCATTCATGTTACTCCAGAACAAAGTATTTCTATTTTAAATCCTATACCATTACTTAGCCTTGAAGTGTTTACTCCTTCTGGCTGTTGCTTCTCCTCCATGGTGGACTCTGATTTGAATGACACTGATGTGACTTTAGGTCACTCAATCATCATTCAGTGAGGGGGATGTGCTGCTTCATTCTGCATTTTCTGTCACACAGGCAGAGCAGAAGTGAATAGACGCCGCTGTTAAGCTCTGTAGGGCACCTTGCATTGTTTTATAGTAGTGTCCATTCTAGGGAATAGACGAGTAACGTGGGGGATGAGCGCCTGTTCAGCCTGGCGCTGTCCTGCACCACATCCCACTGGATCACTCCGCCTTGATGTCAATCTGCCTCATGTGCCCACAAGGCTATGGTCCTTTTCACAGCACCCACAAAGCCATGCCTTTTTGCTCTTTTTGAGTTTTACATATTTGGAGTTGTTTTTTTTAAATGTTCAACCCCCCTTGGTGTACCACTGTATAGGTTATGTTTTACAGTTTGAGTTTTGATATTTGTATAAGTTAAGTTATGTTTAATATTTAACTTGATCTATTTGTCAATTACAGATGGAGCCCATCATTGTGGATTTTGGTGTACTTCTAGATCTATTGGGCATACAAAAGTTTTGCAGCGGCTACTGTTTCTGCTCTCCAATTTCAATGTAATCTAAATTTAAATTATTTCAGTTATAATTCTAACTGGCAAATTAATCCCAAGACCTTCCATAACAGATCTTAATTGTCAGTTACTTAAAATAATAAATATTCTGACATTTTTTACCAAGAAAAATATGCTGTCATTTTTTTTAGTGTGTGGCTTTTGTGTCAATTTTTTAATCAGCTATTGTTAGGTGATTTAGGCCTGCCAGAGCATTGTACTACTTGTACAAGCACAAGGGCCAGCATGCCCTGACTCCAGGACACACTGGCATCTGTAGTCCTATAGAAAAAAATTGGAGGAGAAAAAAACCCCAGAAGAGACAGAAGTTAAATACACTTTACTTAAATAATTACGCCCAAAGATCTTTTTTTTTCCCCCTAGTTAAATTCTCACCTTAGCCTTAAAGCTTTTCATTTTTTGAGCCTTGGCAAAATAAAATAAAATATCAGTAGACAGATGCCACAGCCTGACCCACCACTAAATAATGTTCACTACTTCTGAGGTCACCTCATGTTAAAAGTGTAGGAACCACTATGATCTATAGGAATGGCTGTAGCAATATCTGTGTCAATTAGCAAAATTGCTCTTATTTAAGAAGCCCCTACATCCATACAGTAAGTAGGAGATCTAGTTCCCATTTAACTATATTGAGTGAGGGGAATAAGCCAGGAAATTTGGCAATTTAAGTTCTGTTTTAAAGGGCCAGATTCACAGCCCCGGACAAAATTGCACATACGCCTGGGGCTGTGAATTCGTCCTAAAAAAACTGTATTGTTAATGTAAAAAGTTTATTCAGAGAAATAATATTTTATGTATTCTATTAAGAAATAACAATATTTTCTGTGGTTTGACCTTAAGTAAATGTGAGAATTTGAAAATCCCTAGGAGATTGCTGGAAAAATTTCCCTTTAGAAATGTAGAAACAAAGACATATGTTAGCAAAGTATTGTATGCATATTTTGATTTTTAGTTTATTATTATTTTTTGTGCCATTTGGAAATAAACGTTCAACATTGACTGCTGCTTCATAACAAGGATCCACATTACCAAGTGCTGAAATGTAAACAACTATGTTTTACTGCTAACAGGTAAAGCTTTTGTTTTTTTATTTTAATATTCCAGAAGTTTTTTTTGTAAGGAAACATTGGTATTATCTGGAATTTAGTTGCTCCTGCAATTGCCCATTTTCGGAAGTGATACAACAAAAAGCTTAATTGCAACTGTATAACAGCCAACACCTTTTAAAAGCTGAAAATATCAATCCCAAAAGGGTACAATTTTGAATGGTCTTATCTCGACAAGGTACTAGTTGAGGTCAGGGCCGTGAGGGCAGGTTAAGGTAAGGTTTCATGATGAGGATGGTTAGGGTTAGGGGAGGGTTAGGGTTAAAATCCGGGACAAGAATGGTTTGGGTTAGGCTAAGGGGAGGGCTCTGAAGAGGAGAGGTTTAAGATTAGGCTGCGGAACAGGAAAGGTTAAGGTTAGGCTGCATTGATGGAGGGTTAAGGTAAGTCTGCGGGATAAGTATGGTTAGGGGAGGGTAAGGCTGCGGGACAAGAAGGCTTAGGGTTAGGCTGCAGAGAGGGGAGGGTTAAGATTAGACTGCTGAAGAAGGAAGGTTAGGGTTAGGCTGTGGAGAGGTTAGGCTTAAAATTAGGGTTAGGGGATGGTTAAGGTTAGGTTGTGGGAAGGGGATTGTTAGGGATAGGATGAATTAAACTTATCTGCCATGTTAGAGTCTTCTTAGAGACAGCAGTCATGGGGGTGATGCTGTCTCATGGGAAACTGCAGAGAAACTCAGTTGGTGAATATTTTGGATACATTTTTGTACCTGTCTATATGTTTATATGTTTCTCTCGTTTTGAGACTTTGATGTATATTCTATGAACAGCTGATTCCATGGAAACAGTTTTTGCACGATGGTTCTATTCATTCGCCCGTCCTGTTTTTTAATTACTATTTTGTAGTTTTAATATGGTAAATAAAATTGAGTCTTAATTGGTCCACTTTGACTCTGTCTGATTATATTAGGTTATGCACTAATAAGGTTCCTGTGAGTATCTGCATTGATGCTCTTTCTGTCTATTTCTCTATTTTCATGTAAAAATTACTCTAATGATAGGCGGGGGCAGAACTTGCAGGAGATTATTCCGGCTATTTTACATTTTGTGAGTCTTCCGTATATTTCGGGAGAGTCGGCAACGCTGCGAAAGGCAGATCATTTAAGCATAAAACTACACCCGTATTGTTTTGTCCTTTGCTTGTAGTTGTCAGATTTATTAACCTTAACTTTCTTAACCACAATAAACTCCACATATGCTACAAAATAGCTAGTTACTGATGCACAACATTCTTCAGCTAAAGAGTTTTAATTCCTGGAATAATAAAACACAGAAATAATGCTGTACATAATTTTCAAATTAATTCCTCTGTTGTAAGAGCTTGTGCATCACCGTCAGGAATGTTTCATGAAAGGGCACTTAATCCCAGTTAATTGATATTAAATGAAAATATATAATGAGAAAGAGAGACTGAAATGTGCTACATTACTGCAGACCCTGTAAAGCGAAATAGTTTCTTTGTATTTCTCAAGCACTAGGGAAACAATGCACGCTCATAACAGGAATATAAAAAAAATGTTTTGTTTTGCAGTAAATGTACTTTTGGTCAAACATTTACATCAGGCCAGATATATTTGAATAAGGTCTGTTAATATGCTCATTTCCTACCAAATTGACTATCCTCTGTAGAGTGTTTATTATTATGTTTTTTTTAATTATACAAATATTCTTACATCTTGTCTGTGTGTGGTCATTGGCCAATCATATCATTTATCTGTTCAGTCTAAGTTCCATTTTTACAGAGAGTTTTGAAAGGTAGATAACCCAAGAAAAGCTAGTAACGGCTTCCTTTTCTAAATTAGGTAATACTCTAGTCTTAGCAAGATTATAGAATCATAGACATAAAATATTTAAGTAAGAAAGGGACCTTATACTGCTATTATCTAGTGATAAATAGATGTGACAATATTGTTTCCTAAATTATCCATAAAGCTATACTATTGTTTTTAGTCTACTCATGTGCTAGTTTTCTTTTGTTGACTCAGGACCAAATCCTGACCTCCATGTGTTTTCCACACACACGTAGGTTTGTCAGTCCACACTGAAGAGAGGAGTGATTTCCTCTGTACTTTAGCTCACTTACTGCCATAAGGCAGCCTTAAGTCACCCATGTGGATCAGCGATCCGTATGACCACAGATCTGCATAGAAGCACTAAAACCCACCCTTACTGTAAAATGTAAATGCTACCCCCCTGCCCAACTTTAGACAGGTGGAGGGGATGCGCCGACCTTTTGGATGGATCTCCAAGCGTACAAGTTGTGTACGCCTGGAGATCCAGTGTGCAACATCCGGCATGAGGATAGCCAGATAACTCTACTTCCGCAATCAGCGCATGGAAGTCAGGAGACTTTATTACGCCTGAATCCAGACCTCAGTCATCATTGGAAATTTTAGTGTGTAATTAATAATTTTCCCTCTAAGGTGCGGCGGTCATTGATACTTCTGGTATTGGTTTTGTGAATATATTTACTTTAATGTGATCTGTCTCGGATTGCATGTAAGGGGCCCTATGTTGTTATATTTGTGGGAAAGTTATGGAACTATTCACTTGGTACTGCAGCTCCCTGAAAATATTTCCTTCTGATGGTTCAGGTATTTATTACTGGCAGGCTGCCGTATAACATTGCTATATTTATTATTGTAGTGGCACGCGCAGCTATCAAGCGCATTATATATCAGATGTGGAGGATGATGATTGATTGGCTGACTGCCTCTTTAAAAACCTCCTTCAACAGACGTCTGCACACGCAAATCCCCCACAAGAAGTGGCATAACGAAACGCGCGTTGGGAGTCTCGTATCAGCTGTCCGTGTGCACCGGACATGCCTGTTAACATCGGCTGCAGGATCATGTGAGACTGAAGGGTTAGGAGTAGTGTAGGGTAAGTTACCTTCCCGGGAACGGGAGAAGTGAAACCGCGAGGTTTCTAGGGGTTGTAGATGCAGGGACAGACTCCGCTTTATAGTTAGCAGTCTCCTATCTTCACACTCTGCATAAACCCTGTGGATGCCGTACGCTATTCATACTTAGACACACTAATGCCTTTTTGCATAAATCACTTGATACAAAGTATCCTTTATTGTCTTAGTATGTTTAATTGAGGTTGAATTGCAAACGTTATTTTTGTTTATAATAATGGTTACACTGTTATATATTTAACCATCTGAATTTCAAACCCTCTTTTTTCTTGTGTGTACTGACCCTCTCTTTGTTATTTAATCTGCATGTGAGCTGATGCTTATATTAATCTGAATATTTCGTTTTCTACATGTAATATGTGTGTGTGTTTTTTCAAATGAAGAAATCATTTTTAGAGAGCATTAATAAAATGTAATACTTTTTAACACAATTGGATTATTTAATCCTTTTTTGTGTGTGCTTTGTTGGGCCTCTATTGTTATTTATTGGTATCAGTGTGCACCTTAGATGGGTGTTGCTTTAGGGGAATAAATAGCTAGTTCCCTGATTTTCTAGATACATTATCTTTTCCACCTACCAGGTAGCACCCGTAATCTTCCTTCTAGTGCGGTCTTTCTTGTTTTGTCTGCCGTATAACACTACCTTTGCTCCTAAATTAAAACAATACTTATTTTTAGCTAAAAAGTTTAAAACTATATTTTAGGACTTTTTAAAATTAAAATATGTTTGCTAAATAGGTCCCTCTGTGCAATTTAAAACGTCATTGTTTAGTTTAGTTTAATTGCTATTTTATGATCAGTCTCAAGATAAATTTTTTTTATTGTTTTTAATTGATTTGTTTGTTTTAATGTGCAAGCAGTATGTTTATTTCCACTGCTACACAGCATGACAAAACCTGACAACATGAAATCATAAGGGTCACATATGCTTAATGTGTTTGACAAGGATCACAGCGCCTATTGTATTATTTCCCATACACACTGTCCAATTTAATGCACATTCACATTCAGGGTTTTGTTTAATGCAATAATCTGTGAAGTTTTTTGATAACATAAGCACATAACAGAACTATTTTAAATGGGCCATTGTCATTGAGCATGTATGAGAAAAGAGAAATGCAAAAACAAAATACTCTGACTTTTTTCTTTTTGGAAATAAGTGCACGTTTAAAATGAGCTCCTAAAAACATTTGCTCCCAACCTGTATTTATTGACATTTTTTGTATTTAAGCATTTCTATGTTAATAAGTGTTCTGCAAAAACCTACTATTCAGTACTCAATGACCTTGACTTCATGGAGCTTCTCACATGTACATTCCCACTACTCTCTTATATTGCTTCAATACAATTGTACACCCAATTGCTGCTATGTTATTCTGTCATTGGACCTGATTCACAGTTAATTGTGAGTTAGGTGCAGTCAAATCTTCCAGTCCCTAACCCGCCCCCCGTTTTTAGGTACCTTATGGCACTTGCAAGTGCCAGGGCTGCCTTATCTAACAGAGCAATGTCCATACGTACATGGGGCTGGATCCAGACTTAAGAAGGAGCTTGAAATTAATAGAGGAAAGTTACTCCTGGGCTAAACCATGTTGATTGCCCTGCATGCAAAGAATACAAGTAACTTGACTCCCTCTGAAATCAACATGGTTGTGCCCAGGTGTAACCTTCCTCTCCCCGCCTCCCCACCGCCCTCTTCAGCTAATCTAAATCCCTCCTCCTTCCCACTTCTTCCTAAGAAAGCCCCGAGGCGGCATTACGCTGCCACTTTCTATTTAAAATACTGGTATGTAGATAGCGTAAATGACCTACCACGCATGTGTAATAGGTCATTTTGGCGAAATACGCACTTAAGAAACACAAGCTTCTTAAGTGTGAATCAGGCCCATTGTTCTTACAATTATTCTACTGCTTTCCCTTGTTGTACCTTTTATTGTATCACATTTTATTACAAAATGTCAATGTTTTATTTAGTTTTGGATAATTAATTTTGCCTTGCCACCCACCCCATGCACTCTGCTATCATCACTCTAGAATCTACTCTATCACTACATCCTACCAGTGTCTCACAGTCAGCTATTTGCTTCACTAAAAATGACCCACTCTCTTCATGCCACCAAACCCTGCAATAGTATTCTACCATTTGCCTTTCTCTTGAGCATTCTGGGTCCATATGCAAAAAAAAAAAAAAACATGATTTGTTTCATTTCCTCTCCTATATATTAGCACTTTCAGAAACTTTGATCTTACTTTTAGACTGCACAGACTGTGTCTTGATGTAAGAAAGACAGGCAACTAACTTGCATAAGCTGTCTATTCCATTAAGACAGTGCATGCGCAGTAACCCTGTTACATACAGTATGGAAGTCTTGGACATACGGAACTGGTTTCTGTATGTCCAGAACTTATGAGCATGGGATGTGCCAGACCTACATCCATAGTTTATATGCACAGTGGGCTGGACTTATTCTAAATCGTATAGTAAGGGCTGGGTTTAACCCTTATGTACAATTGTCTTGTCCACACATTTATTTACACTTACTTTCTTCTGCTGCCCATCAATCTCATTCTATGTCATAGCCATTACTTCATACACTGTATAGAAGTGTACTTGCCATGCTTGCGTTATTTTGCAATATTATTTAAGTTTGGTAAAAATTCTATCTTTGTTGCTGCATCAAATTGATGCAATTATAACTTGCATATAATTAGTCAATGTAGTCACATTATAGGATGCCAGCTAGCTGGCTGTAAATATTGAAGATGCAGCCTTTAATGATGAGGCTTAAATTTTACTTGCTGCATATTGCAAAATAGATTGTTATATTTATTGTTTCATGTCAGTCATGTCCACAATATGAATTCATTCTTCAGCTTTATATTCCAGTTTTTGACATGTTTATTTGCCCTTTTGGTGACTTATGAATATTTTGTAATATGACCCGTTTGAAGTCAAGGACAGAGATATAACCAAATGTTAAATTCGGAAATCCCAAACGGAAGAAATTTTTAAATGAAAAAGCTCAGTTTCTATTACTCTATTAATCTTTTAATTTAGATACAAAATCATATGTTGTGTATTTACATCACATTTCTGAAAATGGTTAAAAAAAAAAAAAAGCATAGACATAAAACTACAAGAAAAGAGGTTTAACCAACCTTCAGTTCTAGCAGTTGTAAAATTGAATTGCTAGTGTTTAGCAGCTGTGCAAAGTCATGTACTCAGAAGGTCACAAGTAATTAAATCAATGAAAAAAACAATATATAACAGCGCTTATAACATAAGCCAACTATAAGAATATAAGAATATATAAAAATCACAGAATGGCTGAAGGAATACTGCAGAGAGATTGGTGAACTGAAAAATATTTTACATTTTAATGTCACATATAAAGCAACTTTAGTCTGAATTCTTTAGTCTGAATTCTCGTTCTCTCGATACTTGTGGCAGTGCCCAAAGGGTATAAATACACCCCAATGACAGTAAACCTGTCATTAGCGTCGGGATGTCCTGCAGTGCAGGACAGTTAGCGTCGTGCCTTATGGGTTTTTTGTTTTGCCAAGAGTCTCCGCCGGATTAAAAGCTTACAAGACAGGACCCCCATCAGACCAGGTAAGGATTTTTTTAAATTATTTTCAGCCCATATTAGGGGCATTTTTTTGGCATTTAATTTTTGGAGGGGGCATATTTGGTTATCTATTTCATGTATGTACCGGCATATGTGGCGATGTTTTTACTTTACTGAGGGGCATATGTGGTGATGGTTTTACTTTATTGAGGGGCATATGTGGTGTTGTTTTAACTTTATTGAGGGGCATATGTGGTGATGGTTTTACTTTATTGAGGGGCATATGTGGTGTTGTTTTAACTTTATTGAGGGGCATATGTGGTGATGGTTTTACTTTATTGAGGGGCATATGTGGTGTTGTTTTAACTTTATTGAGGGGCATATGTGGTGATGGTTTTACTTTATTGAGGGGCATATGTGGTGTTGTTTTAACTTTATTGAGGGGCATATGTGGTGATGGTTTTACTTTACTGAGGGGCATATGTGGCGATGTTTTTACTTTATTGAGGGGCATATGTGGTGAT
>WWET01001869.1:150626-164506 GCA_011038615.1 Limnodynastes dumerilii | reverse complement strand
AGTCCTTTTATGTCCATACATCAAAGGGGTAGCCGATCTTCTGCTTGATTGGAGGGATCTCAATCCTCTTGGTGGTTCCTAGGTCATCATTGGTCCTGGGGTCTTCCATTGTTCTCCTCCTGGAGGGTCATCTGCATATCCTTCATTCATACACATTTTATACTCTAATCTAGCATAGCGCATAACTACTGCCGCAAACATGCGGTCTTATTAGCGTCTAGCTAACATTATGGGTTATGATTTAAGCTACCCTATGAATATAAATAATACATATAAAGTCCATTCAGAAGCTGTTTGGCGATTTTCTCCTGTTTCCTCCGTCTGTAGAGATAAAGCACTGTTTTAATAAATGGGAACATTTTAGTACATTTTATATTAACAAACCCTGTGTGTTTATTTGCGTGTAAATGTATGTCTTATTACTTTAAAATCGAATTTAACAAAGCCCGCGAAAGTGTGTACGAGCATGGGAATGCACGCGCACGTGCGTACGCGTGCCCGAATTCCCGCACTTTTGCGGTTCTTTGTCTCTAACTATATAGCGATTAATATGCGAATATTCGCAAATATGCTTTAATATTTTTCTGTTTCCACACTTGGGACACTGAAAGGGGTACTGAAACTGATGCCACAACTCCAGGGCTGGTCAGTGCATGAGAGTCATTATGTCAGTGTAGAATTGCCTTTCTCCCTGCAACTCCTCATGGCTTGCTGGGAGAGAAGCTATGCTATGCTGTTATGTTTCACGTCAGCATAGCATAGCCTGCTTTAGAAAGCAGCCTTTTTTTCTTTCTAATTTGGTTGAAGGATTGTGTTTTTTTGATGCTCACATGGGACCGTATTCATAACTATGTAAATCTGCAGACTTCCGTGCTCTACGTACATAAGTCTACAGGAAAATGGTACTGCACTCAATGCGGTCCAGAGACCCCTACACGGGAGTGTGTTCATCCCCGAGGAGATACGTATGGGGAGTGGACAGAGGCATGCAAATCGTACAGTAAGAACATGGCTAAGCCTTTATCTACGATGCAATATTCTGCACAGAACAGTTTCCGAGCAGAATAGTTAAGGTAGTGTCACTGCTGGCATATACACAATCTGCACATAGGAAAGCAGGGGGAATGCCCTTCATTCCTACATGCAGACGTGTATCACATTTTCCGTAAAATAGCCTCCGCAGGGGAAGATGTACAAAGTGGGTCATTATTGAGGTTAATGCTCTTAGTACCACCTTTCGCATAGTACTAAAGCAGAACTGAGACATTCCATTGGAAGTATTAACTCACCCCTTGAATGTCCCATTAGCACAAATTTGTAACCCAGCCAACAATATTGCTAATGGTGGTATTGCTGTTGGAACATTATATCTAGCCTCAAAGTCACTGTAAACTAGGTGCAGATTATCAAACATGATGTGCTATAGTAGACAGTTGGTTCAAACAACCATGACATCAGACATTCCAAAGAGACTAAACTAGTAGTTCCCAAACTCTTTCAGTTTAAGCCGCTTACAGGCTTTCAGAGAAGCTGCAGGGAGATCTCTACAATACAATTCTCTCTCACTTTCTTATCTCCATTGCACACCTCTTTTTCTGTGTCCCCTCTCTGGCACACTTCCTCTCCAATACACTTCTCCCTCCTTCTCAAATACATCTCTTCCTCTGTGAACCACCTCTATTACAACTTGTTCCTCCATGTCTCATTACAGCTTTCCCTTTCAATTATATTGTCTCTTGCAGCATATCACAGTTATAGCCACATCACAGAGGTGAAGCCAACTGCCAATTGGTGCAGGGCCAACAACTCACAGGAGGCATGGTAATGCCCATGTTTTTAGCCAGTGATCAATAACCAGCTCCGAACACCCTACACCCTGATGCTAGATGGCAATAGACTCTCAAAGTAGTACAAGCAGAAATTTTCCTGCAGCTCATCTGAGAGTCCAATGTCGTTTAGCTCAAGGGAGCTGCAGGAAGATTAATAGTGCTTCGCTAATAGTGTAGTACTGCCTCTCTCCCTGCAAGAGCCGTGGTCTTAATGGCCTGAACTTGCAAAACTCCTGTGAGTACTATGGGACAGCCCAGGGTGATGGGGCAGACAGTGTGTGAACTGCCTAGCTAGACTGCTGCCAGACAGGGTGAGAATGAACCTATTTGGAATCATCATAGGAAATAACAATGAAACAGCGCTAAAGATATGGTATCACCAAAATATTCAAACTTACATTAAACAGGATAAACTGAATAGATGATGGGAAATGATGGGTTATAGTAAACAATTTAATAGCTAGAATACACAAATAAAACAATAAAATAATGCTGTAATTGCACTTTAGAAATATGCATGATTAGTTTACATGAGCAAATTGAACTAGAATAATCAGTCCACAATCACTTGCTTAGTGTCTCAAATAAACCTGTATATTGTAGATGTAATAGTCTTTAGTGGAGTAATTAGAAGGTGAAAGTTGTAAAAGTCACAATTAAATAGATATGTGTGCACACAATCGTTTACCACACTGGCTGATGTTCAGAGCAAGGTTAGGAGCCCAAATGCGAGTCCCAGAGCCAGGAGAAAGGATCATAAACTGGGGTCTCCCTCCACGGGTTGCTGTGGTGGTAGTGAAACTCTCGTCCCGGCTGCGATGGTGAAAGGAGTTCTCTAGACACGCTGGCTGTGTGGATTCTTCCAATCGATGCAATAGAAGTTGGTAATATATTCTCCACAATATGATACTTGAAACAGAACCAATGAAAGTCACAAGACACTGTGTCCAAAAACTAGCAAGCAGTGTAAGCAAGGGCTGGCGACGCGTTTCGTTCTGATTAAGAACTTTTTCAAGCCACAAAGGAAGTGCACTCAAAATTATATGCACCTAAGTTGCAAGGCAACTCCCTTGACACACCCTAGTTTTTTTGTTCTTCACTGACTTAGGAAGGCCATAGGCAGCCTTATCTTTCCATGTGTATGTATCTTGTTAAGTTGCAAAAAAATGCATGTACTTAGCAAACCACGCTCTGTCTGCCTCATTAAAATGTCTCCCGCCACCCACGCTTCTAATAAAGATAACTGAATTCTAAGTTATGCAAATAGCGGGGAGGTCATACCTTCAATTCATTCTAATTAAAAATTTCACATTACTTTAACTAGCCCCTTCCTCCACATCACATTAAGTTAAGTAAAATAAGTAAGTTAGCTACCCTTCCCCAAAGTTTACATTTAGTTACAGTTCATGCAAAGGTTACTCCCACTTAACTTTATATATTTAATTTACGTTTAAATGACCCCCTTAACTAGTAAACACTTAATTACCCTCCATGTAGCAGTCATTCACCTTCTGGCTTCTGGTTGTTCTGTCTTCTTCTTTGCAGAAGACATCTCCCTTAGCAGTTCTCTGTACAGTAAGTCCCACCAGGAAATTCTTGTATGAGCTGAAAGGAAGGAGGAAGAGAGAGAGATGAGAGTGCAGCGGAGGAAGATACAGTAAAGGTAACTAAAGATGATGGGGGATACTGGGGGGCTGGATACACATAATGGGGATACTGGGGGCTGGACACATGATGGGGATACTGGGGAGCTGGACACACATGATGGGGATACTGGGGGACTGGATACACATGATGGGGATACGGGGGGCTGGATACACATGATAGGAATACTGGGGGGCTGGGGGCACATGATGGGGTTATTGGGGTCTGGAGACACATGATGAGGACACTGGAGGGCTGGAGGCACATGATGAGGATACTGGGGGGACTGGAGGCACATGATGGGGATACACATGATGGGGATATTGGGGGGCTGGATATACATGATGGGGATATTGGGGGGCTGGATACACATGATGGGGATACTAGGGAGCTGGATACACATGATGGGGCTACTGGGGTGGCTAGTGACACATTATGGGGATCCTGGAGTTTGAGGTCACTGTAACTGGAAAGAAAGAAAAAATGAAGGGCTCCATTACCTGCGACTCAAAAAACTGTACATTATCGAATGTGAGTGCTCACTCCAATATGTGGGAAGGACTTCAAGAAGATTGAAGGAACGCTGGAGTGAGCACTTACAAAATATTAAAAAGAGGGACGGCAAACACCCACTTTCACATATTTTAGGGAATTTCATGGATGCAGAACGGAGACTATTAGAAAATGTGTGGGAATTAGTAAGGTGGAGGGTAATTGGAGAAACGGGGATAAAAAAGGACCTCTGGCAAGGAAAGAAATGGAGACTATTTTTAATTTTGGAACTATGGCACCTGGAGGGTTGAAGAATATGTTTGAGGTAAAATGGTTTCTGAATTGATGTTGTATTTTAGCCACAATGGGTATCTTTACACTTAAGTATCCTTTACAATGTAGGACTTCAGCACTATATTCACACTCTTGCACTTTATTCATGGAGATATGTCCTCTGGAAGTAAGGATTGAAACACTGATGTTTTAATATTATCCCCTTTTTTGTCACTTTAGTACTTTAATCCAGGAGGATTTTACAGAAATGAGGTAAGCCTTCTGGTAGTATTAATATTATTATTATTATTATTATTATTATTATTAATAATATTTATAATATATTATATCACTTCTCTATGTTGCACAACACTTTTTCTTCACTTAGCACTTTGGGCCTGATCCAGACTCCCGCACGCTTTCCGTGTGTGCGGGAGTCTGTAATAACGCGAGACAGAGGGGAGTGTACACCCCCTGTCACTCCCCTGTCGTGCGGGCTTTATGGCAGCGTAAAGCCTGCATTAAGTCAGACGTGCAGATCAGCGGTCCGTACGACCGCTGATCCGCTACAGTGTGGGAGCCCCCTCCCACACTGTACACTTACCATGCTTCCATGCTTGGAAAGCACAGCCCATTTCCTCGCGTAACATCTGGAGGGCGAATGCGCCCTCCAGATAAGTCAGATTACTTACGCACCCTGCGTGCGTAAGTCACCGACGTTATTAATTGTGAATCCGGTCCTTTATCCCTAAGAAGGTCTTTATAATGAGGATATAGCTTTATTCTATTGGATTGCCATTGGTATTCTGTCCTCACTTTGTTTTTCCCCTTTTTTTGTGATTAACTCTGGGATGTTTAGGACCCTGGAGAGATCTCACATAGAGATCCCTCTTACCACATTGGAAAAGTGCAGCACAGTTAAACGGTCAACATATTCCACCTGTTGGATTTCATTGATATGCACATTGGAACTAGGGAGAATGCTTACGTTATATTACTAAAAAAGTCTAGTCTAATCTAGTTGTTTCAGTCACCACCCTGTTTTTCTCCTTTTTTTGCGATTAACTCTAGGGTGTTTAGGACCCTGGAGAGATCTCCCACAGAGATCCCTCTCACCACGTTGGAAAACGTGGTATTGAAAGGTTATTACTTAGTTTAAAGTTTATTACATTTTGCCCGCGTTGAATTTTATTGATATGCATATATGATCTGCGTTGTTTTACACCATCTACCTATCCTGGAACTAGGATGGATGTTTACGTATGTTACATTTGTATTAGGAAGGATTATATTATCCCGGCTGAGTGAGGGATGGAAGCGGGAAAGTTTAAATATATTTACGATTTTCACATTAATGATTTTATTGTTATGTTTAGCGGTGGTTGGGACTATGATTTCTGACTACATTTGGAAGGAATCCCATTTCATATTGATGTAATTTTAAGAATTGTAAGATACAGAATCTGATTGGATGGTTGGAAGGAGATGCCACTTTAAAAGATTCACAAGATTTCCCGGGATCATACCTTAAGAAAGGGCACACGGTGTCTGAAATGAGTTGGTTGTTTGGATCCATGGTGAGGACAGCCCCGATAACTACGGTCCGGTAACCTTGGGTCTTCTCCCTCTAACGACTGCAGTGGTTTAAAGGGACCTTAGGAACTGGGGTCGGTGCTATGAGGAGAATTTTTTCTATCTTTGCAGACAGTAAGGCACTGGATGGTGTTTGAGGAGGTTTAGGTTCTCCCATTACGGGAGGAAGGTTTTTAAATAACTTTTTATTTAAGTAAATTATTATGTATTACATTTTTTTTAACAAACAACGGAGTGGATGAATGAAGGAGGCTCTGTTTAGGATCTCCATAGAAGCAGTGAAGCAACATAAGAAGGGTCAAAGACCTTTATTGATTAGAAATGCAGGTAGTGTCTTAACAGAGACCTCCTGTGTACACATATAGCAAATGGATAGGGACTCACCTACAGGAGGTGCCTTGACGCTGGGCAGGTGAGCTTAATCCAATATAGCTATATTGTGAACTAAACCTCCTTTTTATTTATGTGCTGACACATAGTGTTATTTAATGTATGTTTGGAGCGCCGGACCTCTTTGGTTCCTTGATTAGATTTGCACAGCAGAGACATTAGGTGAGCGTCTTTTCATTGCAGATGTTATAACTGCATGAAACAATATTGCACTAGAGTGTAAAGAGGAGAAGGTTCTAGAGGTGAAATAAAAGGGATAAAGATACCTATATTAGTCTACCTTACAAGAAATAAAAGTGTGAGTAGCAACTTGACTGCTGTTTGATACTTACCCTTTTGAAGCACTATTGCATGAGATCCCTTTTCTCTTCTCTTTCCAGATGAGAACAACTTGGGGAAGGAAGGGGAACATCTGAAAAATAAAGAGGAACAACAAAGATACTCCTACAGACCTATGTAACAGGAAAATGAAGTGTGAGTAGGAATTTGATTGTTTTTTTTTTTATATTTACCTTGTTGAAACATACTGTGCAAGATCCTTTCTCTTCCTTCTTCTTTTTCCAGATGGAGAGGAGTTTGGGAGGAGGTTGAACATCTGTAAGAGAGAAAGAAGTAATAAAGACACCTTTACAGGCATACCTATCAAGAAAACGAGATGTGAGTAGGAATTTGACCGTTTTTTTTATACTTACCTTGTTGGAACATACTGCGCAAGATCCCCTTTCTTTCTTCTTTTTTCTGGGTACTGGTGACCTAAAAGGAAGATTAGAAAAAAGGAGGATCACTTAGAGGAAGAGAAAGAGAGAGAGAAAGGACATGTCTGAACTAAGGACTATATTTGAACTTAGTTTTGTACTTTTATCTTATCTCATTACTGTTGTCAGCATGGACACTACCACCCCACTGTATATCTATTTGTATTGTATAGTAGTGACTATTGTTTTTTTTTGTTGTGGTTACAAGATTGTGTTTTATGATGCTTACATGAATATTATACTCTATTAACTATAATGTGATATTGTTAAACAGGTGGGTACAAATAAAAAGTTGCAGGGGGGCGCTGACCCTGAGTCCCACAACACAATCATATGTTTACAAGGGGCAGTCGGTAGACTGGCATGTGCACTGATCTGCATACTATTTTGACAGCAGGATTTTGAAAGTGGTGTTTCCAATGCATGTAATAAATGTGGAGTATATAAGAGGTCTGCACCATAGAACACTACATAAAATACATGTAGTAATATGTTAGGGGTATAATTGTGGCACATACTATAATATATGTGCTTCATACAGTATATAGTATGCCAATTTCATACCCCTAATTTATCCCATTATATTACAGTATGTTCCATACCTAGACCCCTAAGATATCCCATTTATAATTTAGTCTGTGGCAATTCCAGACCCATAATATATCCCATTTATTTTATAGAATGTGCCATTCCCAGACTATACCCCACATGTACTTTATATGGTGTTCCATCTCCAGACCCATGTATTACATTAGATATATTATATTAGAGATTTGCTGATGACGCAGCACGAGACTTAACCGAACACAGTGCTTTTTTTATTATAAGCTAGCAGGAACTGCTAATAATATCAAGGGCTTCCTTAACTTAGTTTTGTATTTAAGCATTTGCCGTCTTTATTGCCTGCACAATTCCGAGCAGGCAATTACCATAATCCTCCTTTCTTGTATTGTACAATATGACACTTTTCAATAGATCCATACACAACACTATAATTTCATGTATAACTTGCTCAGTTTTTATGGTAACAGTATTATACCTTGTATGTGTGGCACAGTGTTTCCTGCTGTGTGGTGGGTTTCCTCCTGTGTGGCCTGGCTACCTGCAAAGCTGTGCCCTGTATCCTAGCTCCTCATTTTCTTCAGAAAACTATCTCCATCCTCTAATCCCCATTTTCTCCAGCGTCCTTAGAAAGTGATCATTTTCCAGTCAATGAATATATCAACGTTTATACAGTCCACAGTATAAATAGCTCGCATTGATGTGCCATCCTGGATGAGCTGCACTACCTGAGCCACTTGTGTGGGTTGTAGACTCCGTCTCATGCTACCACTAGAGTGAAGGCACCACAAGCATTCAAAAGTGACCAAAACATCAGCCAGAAAGCATAGAAACTGAGAAGCTGTCTGTGCTCACCACCTGCAGAACCATTTTAATTTTGAAGGTGACTCCATGGGTTAATAAATTTGATTTCCATTCATAATTTTTGTGCGATTTTATAGTTAGCACATTCAACTATGTAAAGAACAAAGAATTTAATAAGAATATTTCATTCATTCAGATCTAGTATGTGTTATTTTAGTGTTCCCTTTATTTTTTTGAGCAGTGTATATATCCACAGGGGGAATGTGTACATTACTACTGTTGTCATATTTACACTGTGGACAGAATAAATATGTAGACATTTATACTGTCACCATTTTGTTGTGGACAGTATAAGTGTCGACATATTCATTATCTGATAATTGCTTCCAGAACATTACCACACCTTAAATTTCTTCTTTCCTCCTACTTTTTCTGATCTCTTTTTACTTGCGAAATGCAGTTGCTCCTTTTAAATCCCTACATCATTATCACATCATTGTGAATGGCGCTGCTGGGTACCGGAAGAGCCATGGTGGATGGTGTTGTGGGCAGGGTGAGCCCCTGACTCTAGATATAGCTCAACATGTCCAAATATAAGTAACATGTATCACTAAAACAGCTAAACAGGGATCCAATATGTTTTGGGTTTCTTAATTCATATTTTATGTGTCAAGCTAAGTATTATTTAGTTCTCTATTAGAAGGAGGTGGTGTTAACTATTCAGCCAAATGTGCAAAAATCCAGTAGTGACTATTTGTAGGATTACAGTAGCCCATTGACTTTTTCTCAGTCAATTAATTTGGCAAAGAAATAGCAGCTTTATTTGGCTTTGATTTACTGATTTTTCTAATAAATATGGGATTATACTCATAGACTTTAAATGTCTTTAAAATGTAAAACTCAATGTCAATTAAGTTAAATAGGAAAAGCTTATATTAATGAAACATATGCAGTTTTTGTGCACAGTTTCTCTTCATTCTATATTGCTTTCCTATATTTTATTAATAAGTATTTATTATATTAGTAAAATGACAGTTATATTTCTACTATAACTTTGATAAGTAGCTTCTGAACCCTATTGCAGTATAAGTCTGCTAACAAAAAATCCAAATGTATTCAGGCAAAAAATATCTTTGTAGACCTGTAACCTAGCAGCAGTTAATGTTTCAAAGCATTGAGATTCCCTGAATCCTAAATCAATTGTGTGAACCATGTGGAGCAATTTAACTTTCCTATGAGTAAAACTGGGCTTAACCTACGTGCACAAACAATACTGGAAAATTCCATTCCATCTCTGGTAAATAAAAACATAATAAGTTAAAGCTATACAACATAGCTAATTAATACGGCCTGTAGCAAAAATATTTTTTAGACCATTAAAACTAAATGAATATAAGTGATAAAGGTGGTATAACTAAAATCATATGATATATACAATAACAGCCACCAGACCTACTCATAGAAGTTTTTTTGTTTTTGTTTTTACTATTTATCCCACTTTAGAATAATAGTACTCATCAAAACATATTAAGTAAAAAAAATTATGCCGTGTCCTAAAAATGTTTAACAGGTCTGATCAACTTTATTCTTCATAATAACCATTTAGCTACATACACACCAATGTAATTATCTTGCATACACACTACAGAAGCTAATCTCCAGTTCCTACAAGCTGGCAAAAGATGAGACGATGCATATTGGGCCTTTTTGTCTTACTGCTCAAGAGAAGCTATGTTGGTGATCCATGGGATTTATGTCTCTACTGGGGAGGCAAAGCATACAAGGCGGACAAGTGTCCCAAGAAGTCCCAGCAGGAGGGAAATGCTTAACCCAGTTGGATATGGAAGGGGTCCGATCGGGTTATAATTAATCTCTTCCCAAAATGCTTTGATGATTTTAGTGTGTCTGCTCTTGAAGCCTCAGAATCAGTCCATCTATGCATTCATGGATAGCTGGGCTGCACGAACTTCATGGATGTCAACCTAGCTGATTCCCTAGTCTTCCCTGCTCAATGTGGCCTTGACAGGAAACCCTTAACAAGAGAAGCAATCTGACAATGTATTATTCCCATCCAGATGTACTGATGTACTAAATTAATATAAGTAATAAAAGTGGTATAACTAAAATCATATGATATATACAATAACAGCCACAAGTTTCACCAGACCTACTCATAGAAGTTTTTTTTTGTTTTTGTTTTTACTATTTATCCCACTTTAGAATAATAGTACTCATCAAAACATTTAAGTAAAAAAAAATGTGCAATTCTGAAACTATTGAATTTCTTTTGATTTCTTGCCCTTCTGCTGGCCTAATTCTAGGGCAACCATGACTAATCAAACACAATCCCATCATTGACTGGAAATCTGGGGACATAATAAGATGGGGTTCAAGTTGTTCATCCTCCTGCTTATCCTTGCAAATCCGAACTCTTACCCAGGAACTTCATGGTCTACCAACACAGTACACTGATTTCATTGATGTTTTTTTTCCAAAAAGAGCGCTGACCACTTGCCTCCATATAGGCCATATGACTGTGCCATAGAGCTTATTCCTAATGCCAAACTCCACAAGAATCAGTTATTTATATTTAAAGGATTCATTCATTCCTCAAAGCCCCCAGTAGGAGCTGGCTTCCTCTTTGTTAAGAAAAAAGATGGCTCCCTTAGGGCGCATTGACTACCGGGGACTGAACCAAATCAACTCTGTACTCTTACCCACTACTTTTAATTACACATCTGTTTGACCAACTAAAATACGCTCAAATCTATTCCAAAATAGATCTGCTGAGAAGAATACAACCTGGTACATATCTGGGAAGGTGACGAATGGAAAACTGCTTTTAACACCCATTCAGGACACTGTTAATACCGTTTGGACTATGTAATGTACCAGCAGTTTTTCAAGACTTAACAAATCATGGTAAACCACCAGGTAAACCACGACAAATTTGTTGTGGTTTAGCTGGATGACATTCTCATCTATTCTCCATCCCTTGCTGAATGTAATGTCTGTCAGGTTCTGTCTTAAACTGAGAGAAAATGTGAGTTTCGAGACGAACAAGGTCACCTTGCTAGGATTCGTAATCTCCCCACAGAGATTCACCATGGGCCCAGAAAAGGTTAAAGCTATCTTGGAGTGGGTGCAACCCCGGAATCTCAAGTTTCAAGGCTGCTCCAATTATTACCGAAGATTACATAGTTGCATAGTTACATAGTTGATGAGGTTGAATAAAGACACCAGTCCATCAAGTTCAACCTAATTTGGAATCCTGTGATCCCTATCTTTATATTTGAAGTAAATCCATATGAAGAAACCTCCAAACTGTTGCAATCAGAAAAAATAAATAAATAAAAGTCCTTGCTGACCAAAAATGGCCGTCCTATTTCTCCCTGGTTCTACTACTGTCCTGCATTTAAATTTGCTGTCCTGGTAACCCTGGATGTCCTTATCTGCTAATAATGTATCTAATCCTTTATTAAACATATAAAGTGAATCTGCCATCACAACCTTTGCTGCAGTGAATTCCACATCCTGACTGCCCTTACTGTAAACAACCCTTTCCTTTGCTGGTTGTGAAACTTCCTTTCCTCTAACGTTAGTGGGTGCTCCTGTGTCCTGTGTACAGTCCTTCGGGTAAAAAGTTCCTTTGAAAGTTTTCTGTATTGACCCATGATGTATTTGTATATAGTAATCATATCTCCTCTTAGACGCCTCTTTTCTAAAGTAAACATGTCTAAACTGGCTATCCTTTCCTCATATCTTAATGACTCCATACCCTTTATCAATTTTGTCACCCTTCTCTGAACCCTTTCTAGTTCCAAAATGTCTTTTTTATGGATTGGTGCCCAGAACTGGACTGCGTATATGAAAATGAGGCCTTACCAATGATTTATATAGTGGCAAAATTACACAGTCTTCCCTTGCATCTATGCCCCTTTTTATGCATGCCAATACTTTAATGGCCCTTGCAGCTACTGCTTGACGTTGAGCACTATTGCTAAGTCTGTTGTCCACAAGCACTCCCAAATCCTTCTCCATTAAAGATTCTGCTAAACTTACCCTATTTAATTTATAGATGGCATGCTTGTTTTTGATCCCTTAATGCATAATCTTACATTTATCTATGTTAAACCTCATATTCCATTTGGACACCCAATCCTCCAGTTTATTCAAGTCCCTCTGCAGAGACGCTACATCTTGTTCAGATTCTATTACCTTACATAGTTTGGAGTCAAAAATGGAAACCTTGCTCTCTAAACCATCACCAAGGTCATTTATAAATATATTAAAAAGGAGTGGTCCCACCACAGAACCTTGATGTACACCACTTAAAACTTTTGACCAATTAGAAAAAGTTCCATTTATCACAACTCTCTGTTCCCTATTCTCCAACCAGTTTTTGATCCAAGTACAAATGTTGTTTCCTAGACCCAGTTCACTTATTTTGTAGACCAATCTATTGTGTGGCACTGTATCAAAGGCTTTTGCAAAATCTAAGTAGACCACATCTACTGCACTACTCTGGTCTAAGTTCAAACTAACTTTATTATAGAAGCTAACTAGGTTAGTTTGGCATGACCTATCTTTCACAAACCCATGCTGATTCCCACTAATAATCTTATTGCACATCAAGAAATCCTGTATATTATCCCTTAGTATACCTTCCAGCAGTTTCCCAACTATTGATGTCAGACTTACAGATCTATAATTACCCGGATGTGATCTTATTCCCTTTTTAAACAACGGCACTACATTTGCTATACGCCAATCCCTTGGTACACAGCCTGATGAAATTGAGTCTATGAAAATTAAAAACAATGGTCTAGCAATTTCTGAATGTAGCTCCATAAGAACCCTTCGGTGTATGCCATCAGGGCCTGGAACTTTATTTATCTTAATTTTCTTCAACCGCCTTTGGACTTCTTCTTTTGTTAAACAAATATTAAGTAATTGCAGTTAAGTAGTTGCATTTTAATTTTTTATGCACTATTCCTAACATTTGTTCCTCTCTAGTAAACACTGAAGATAAGAAAGTGTTTAATACCTCTGCTTTTTCCTTATAATCATTTATCAATCCACCGATCTCACTTTTTAGGGGTCCTATATTGTCTTTTCTGATCCTTTTGCCATTTATATGTTAGGGGGTGAGTGACCCTGGCACTCCGGGATTACCTTGCAATGAGAACCGAAGTAGCTCAGGTGAGGTACTTCGGTCTTACCTGGAGAGTGCCGGAGTGACCTCAATAAGGATCCCAAGAACGTGACGGGCAAGTTTCCAGAGACGCCTCGCAACCTAGCCAGAAGATCTTCACCCTTGCCCCTGGTGTTGGTGGATGGACTTTCCCTTCGGCGGCGCTGACAGACTCTGTTGAACTTGAACCCGTGGAAGGAAAGAAAAGACACCACACAGTGAACCACAGGAGACTAGGAAAAAACACTGGAAGCGGGAGCAGTACTGGTAACTAGATAATTACCAGGAACTAACAACACAGAGACGTAAAACACACTGACTGCGGACTAAAGAGGAACACAGGAC
>WWET01001869.1:84721-107773 GCA_011038615.1 Limnodynastes dumerilii | reverse complement strand
GGGTCGCGGGGTGGGGGGGGGGGGGGGGGGGGTGAATGATCATCACAGGGGATCAAATGACAACTGTCTGTGGAACAAGTCTTTGGTAGAGGAAACAAGTATGACAGCTGCCAGTGTCACACTGTTGCAAAGCACATCATTAAAACCACTCTTGTTATACAGCAATGGGTTTAAGGTTAACTAATCCAAAATTATTATTTTTTTTCTGTTATCTTTTCCAAATAGATTCTTATGTAGAAGACCAAACAAATCAAGCACTTCAGCCAGAGGCGTAGCGAGGGTGGTTTTGGTGGAGCTTGTGCTCCAGGCAGCAGTTAAGTAAAGTGACCTGTGGCCCCGCCCCCTTCACTTGACAGTTCCACCCCATGAGATCTCCCAGAGATTGGTCACTACAGATTTCCCTGCATGACCCCAAGCAGGCATTTCTGAAAGTAGAGGTGAGAGCAGAGAGAGGAAGGGGAAGTGACAGGGAGAGATCAAGCAGGGGTGGATGTAGTGCAGAAGCGCCAAACAGGGATGTCATCATTGCACTCTGTAAGCCTTGCATACTAAGTTATAATAACATAAGGTTAGTAGAAAATATGTGATGCTGGTGTAGCACTTTTTAAACTATAAATAATAGCTACAATGATAATAATAGGAATCAGTAATAGTGTGTCAGGTGTCAATTCCGCAGAGAAGAAAACTACATACACATTAGCAATGAATTTCAATAAATTTACTGTGAAGAATAAGTAAAATATTAACGTATTAAATCTTAGATTCGCTCAATGCAGGAAAAATAAATATCTTTTACAATGTTGCAATAAAAACATAAATTAGCTCCACAAAATATTACAATCTTTTACAATCTTCAAACATTTGAAACATACATTACCATATGGAATACTTTGCGCTATTACAGATTGTAAATACACTGTCCCTTAAATATACAATTATAATGATACAAGTAATAACTGTACTTTAATAACTGCAAAATAACTTTCTCCTATAGCCAAATACCAAGTCTCAATAAATTGTTACATGAGGACTAAGTAACACCATAAAATTGTTTCAGTATATTATATACTACGCATTTGTGCTTTTATTTACCAAAACCTATGAATTCTTTTGGCTAAAGAACTATAATATCTACTAAATAAATTATTGTTTTCTCTTTAGAATAAATGAGAACTATGACTCCTCCTTAATTCAATCTGACTTTTAGTTCTCCCCACCTGCAATCCTATCTCCTTTATTCCCCTCAAATATCAATTACAAAAGTCTTATTTCTCTAAAATACTCCACAATCCTTCCTTCTCTATGTAGCTCTGTATATGAGTCTATACATCAAACATGTTCACTTTCTGTTTAAGGTCCAATACTCCTTTACAGTTCTTGTAACACAATTTTCTTTCGAACCAGTTCCTATTGACTCTCCCTCTCAATGAGTTACCTTTACTGTCGTTGAACTCCTATCAGCCACACTAACTCCTTTCTTGGACTCCTGTTCTCCTCTGCTCGCACACTTGACACCTTCATGCACCTGCTATTACCTTCAATTAAACTTCCAGTCTCTCCTTATCACCTCCAATTCCCCGCTTGTCTCCTCCGATCTTCAATTACCACCTCTGTTCACCTGCTTCCACTTGCAGCTCTCCACTCAGCTTTCCTTCTCCTCTGATCGCTGGCACTTGCTATAACCTCCTGTCACGTCCGTTAGGCTGGTATCTCTCCCGGCTTCTCTCTCAGCTTCCCTGCTCCTCCGATCACCCGCTGGCGCTTGCTATAACCTACTGTCACCTCCGTTAGGCTGATATCTCTCCCGGTTTCTCTCTCAGCTTCCCTGCTCCTGCGATCACCCGCTGGCACTTGATATCACCTCCTGTCACCTCCGTTTCCCTGCTTATCACTTTCGGCCTCTCTCTCTCTCACTCACTTTCTTTCTCCTTCCGATAATCCACCGTTACCTTTGTTCACTTGCGACCGCTTTTGTGCACCTTCAGACACCTTCAGGCTCCACTTGCACTCCGCTGTTTTTTTAATTTCCTTCCGATAATCCACAGCCTTTTCTCCCGTTCTCCTTCTTCACCCTCTGACCACTGTAACCACCTCAGAGTCTGTGGGTTCCCTTTATGAATTTTCCCGTTGGCCGTCACCTCAGCCGACTATATTCTCTTTCGTCACCTCAGCCGTCTATATTCTCTTTCTTATATTCTTTTCACCTCTTTCTCTAAAAAATCCAAGGCCTACTGTCTGTAATCACTTTTTTCACTGACAGAATTACTCTGTTCCCTATTAATTAGACCTTTCTCTGTCATACACAACTACTCTGGCCCTGCTCACAAGCGCTTTCCTTCCTTCACACTCTCCCCTCAGCCTCCAACTGACTGACTGACTCACTGACTGAATTTCCCGCTCTTTTTCTCCCTTCACCTCGTGCCCCCCAGAAGCTTCTAGGCTGCCTCGTGCCACTGTGTCAGCGTGCCTCAGACAGCTGATGGTTGCTAGGCAACCACCCACGTGCTGTCTCCACTATCTTCCCTGTGCCTGCTGCACCAGCCTGAATAGCCTCTGTTTTGGGGTATTACACTGGTTAGAAATTTCTCCATCTTGTACATAAACAGAACAAGAAACAGTGGAAAGATGAGGAGAGATTCAAGTTACTTGTGGGGAAAAAATGTGTGATTTTTCTTTATTATTTGGAGGGAAGGAAGGGGGTACCAACTTAAGTTTTGCCTAGGGCTCCACAATGGCTAGGGGCCTGCTCATATATGACCAGATAAGGTAACATTTGCCTCCTGTCTCATGAAATTACTGGAGGGTAGGTTTGAGGGCGCCATTGCATTTACATGCTCCAGGTGCCATGAATCCACGCTATGCCTCTGGCTGTATTCCTGTGTAAAAAAAGCCAGTGATGCACATGAAAGGAGTACAGGAGCAGTGGGGAAATAAAAAAAAATGCATTATTAACAGCAACAGACCTTTGTATAAGAAAGGTTAGGAAAACCCCCAGAAAAAAGAAGCCAATGTGCTTTACAAAAGAGGTAGCAAGTATAGTGAAAGCAAAAAAGAAGGCCTCTTGGAATTATAAGCAAACACAAAATAATTATAACAGGGAGGAGTATTTTGCAGAGTAGAAGGAAACTAAAAGGGTTATCAGGGCAGCAAAAGCACAAATTGAGAAAAACTGGCCCACTTAGTACGAAAAGGGGACAAAGGCTTTTTTCAGTATATAAATGAAAGGTGAAAAACTAAAGACAGTATAGTAACATAGAAACATAGAAACATAGAAAGTGACGGCAGATAAGAGCCACATGGCCCATCTAGTCTGCCCATTTGTTTATTGAAAACTATACTGACCCTAGACCCTATTTACCCTCAATTGGGGTTACAATTTAGGATACCCTTATATTTATCCCAAGCATGTTTAAATTGTTCTACTGTATTGGCTTCAACCACCTCAGATGGGAGAATATTCCATTTATCTATTACCCTTTCAGTGAAGTAATTTTTCCGCACATTTCCTTTGAATCTACCACCCTCCAGTTTGTATCCATGCCCTCGTGTTCTATTACACCTTTTCTTTTGAAAAATGGTACCCTCCTCTAGCTGGTCACAACCCTTGATGTATTTGAAAGGTGCTATCATGTCCCCCCTCTCCCTTCTCTGCTCCAAGCTATACATGTTTAGTTCCTCTAGCCTTTCTTGGTATGATTTGTTACAAAGGCCATGGACCATTTTAGTTGCTCTTCTTTGCACAGTCTCTAATGTATTTATGTCTTTCTGGAGATATGGCCTCCAGAACTGAACGCAGTATTCTAGGTGAGGGCGTACCAATGATTTATAAAGGGGCATCACTACTTCTCTCTTTCTGCTACTAATTCCTCTCCCTATGCAACCAAGCATCTGACTTGCCTTAACGCTCATAACGGAGAGTGGGAGTCTTGTTGAGGGTGGAAGGGCTATGGCAGATAATCTTATCAAGTATTTCTGTTCAATATTCACATAAGAAAGAGAGAGAAAGGGACCACTTTTAAATGGGAAGACTATTAATATAAAGGAGGCTTTTACTACTGCTTTCACTGAGGAGCAGGTATTAAAAGCAGGTATTAAAAGAACTTTCAAAGCTGAAAGTGGACAAATCAATGGGGCCAGATGGGATACATCCTAGGATACTAAAAGAGCTTAGAGAAGTGCTGGGAAAACCATTTACTAAATTATTTAACCAGTCACTAATTACTGGGGTGATTCCAGAGGACTGGAAAATAGCAAATGTCATCCCTCTGCATGAAAGTGGCAGTAGGGAAGAAGCGGCATACTGCCGACCGGTGAGTCTAACATCAGTATTAGGGAAAGTAATGGAAACACTGTTAAAGCAATAAATTGTACAGTATCCTTACAGGATCCTAAGCAGCATGGATTCACTAGGGGAAGATCATGTCAAACAAATCTTATTGAACTTTTTGACTCGGTCAGTAAAGTATTAGATAAGGGGGGAGCTTGTACACATAGCTTATCTAGATTTTAGTAAAGCTTTTGACACTGTGCCACATCGCAGACTAGTAAATAAGCTGGAAACTTTGGGATTGGACTTGAAGATAGTTGCATAGATACAATCTTGGTTACAGGATAGACATTACCCATTCTGGGTAATTTAACCAGTGGAGTACCCCAGGGTTCTGTACATGGACCACTGCTATTTAATATAATAGGTGATATCGTCTGTGGTATTTAGGGGACAATATGCCTTTTTGCAGATGACACAAAGATATGTAACATGCCAGGAGGGTTACAGAAAATGGGGATGATCTAGGTAGACTGGAGGAATGGTCAAGAGTGTGGCAACTGCAGTTTAATGCCGAAAAATGCAAAATCATGCACTTGGGACACAAAAACCCAAAAGCTCAATATATCCTTAATGGCACTACATTTGAAATTACTGAGGCGGAAAGGGATCTAGGAGTCATTATTTCATGTGACTTAAAGGTAGCTAAGCAATGTAACAAAGCAATGAGAAAGGCAAGTAAAATGCTTGGTTGCATAGGGAGAGGATTAGTAGCAGAAAAAGAGAAGTAGTGATGCCCCTTTATAGATCGTTGGTACGACCTCACCTAGAATACTGTGTTCAGTTCTGGAGGCCATATCTCCAGAAAGACATACAGTAGAGAATGTGCAAAGAAGAGAAATTAAAATGTTACATGGCCTGTGTCACAAAACATTCCAAGAAAGCTAGAGAAGCTAAACATGTATAACTTGGAGCAGAGAAGGGAGAGGGGGGGATATGATAGAAGCTTTCAAATATATCAAATGTTGTGACCGGATAGAGGAGGGTGGCATTTTTCAAAGAAAGAGGTGTAATAGAACATGGGGTCATGCATTTAAACTGGAGGGTGATAGATTCAGAGGAAATATGCGGAAAAATTACTTCACTGAAAGGGTGATAGATAAGTGAAATAGCCTTCCATCTGAGGTAGTTGAGGCTAACACAGTAGAACAGTTTACACATTCTTGGGATAAATATAAGGATATCCTTAATCTCAAACTAAATTGAGGGTGAATATAGTCTAGGGTTCTATGTTTCTATGTTTCTATGTTATATATGCTCAATTTCTTCACCAGAGATCCAGCTGTAGAAATTCTTCCTCTTCCACCTATCTAGCCTGCTATTTATACACTCCAAGGACTGTGCTTTCTCTATATAAGCCACCTGTGTGAAGGGGGGGGCTGGCTTGTGAGGCTGCTACTTGATGTGACATCCCAAATGTGTGCTGCCAAGAGAAAGCTATTTGTTAGAAAGTACGTTGGCATTCTGTACTGTTACCCCTTGGAGTCTGCTATTATGTACACAGCTTTAATATTGTCCATGGATCCCAGTAAGTATTTTGATGTACTTTGATTTATTATGGTTCTCAGTCCCACTTAGTGATTGCCTCCCTTCTCAAACTACCTCTTTGCTCATATCAGGATTAATGCAAGGAGGGACTCATATGGACCTTGAATGGGTGAAGCATAGCCGTGAGGCAATTAGTGGGATTAGAGAAAGTTAGTTGGTATTATAATAGGACAGTTTTTAATGTGAATATAAGCTATGATGTTTTAATTTTACTTGATGTTAATCAGTGCATTCCTGTTACTAACCTGTTTCTACTTTGTTATCGTGACTTATGTTTGGGTAAACTCTGGAATAGCACCCCTTTACATATTTATGCAATTAATAATTATAGGGTGAGGTGACAGCTTTGTTATTGTGGCATCTGATAGTACTTTAGACTTGATATGTGTGAGACAAAATGCTTGTGTTTGTTAGACATCCCAAATGTGACAGAATGGGCCTTCTATATTAATTTGTATATTCCTGATATTAAGCCAGACGCAACCCCTGCCTTACCATTGCTTTCTCTGAGCATATCATAACCTCCACATGCCAAGGATCGGCAATCCACGCCACCCAAGGACATCCCCTATCTTTACCAGAACAAACTGGCTGCATCATCTCGAGCAGAAAGGTAGGAATCACCACAGAGCCCTGCAGACTTGGATCATGAAGATGATGATTCACCCTCCTGCAAGAACTGAAAGAATAACATTCCTCTATCCTCTACTCCTGCCCTCAATCCACTAAGGGGTCCACCCTACAAATCTTCCATGATCTCTCCCCTGCCACCCTCGCCACCCTTATCTTGCATGACAATAACATACGCTATAGACGGCGATTCCCCTTCTGTCACAATGTCTGGCTTTGCAACCAACAGCACTCAGCAGGTTCCCTCCAGGAAGCTCAGATCCTCCTATAATCACTCAGTCTTCCCTTTTAGCCCACTGGAGACTTGTTGAGACCCTCTCCCTTCACCTCCAGTCAAGTTGACTTAAGTACAGTTAACACATAAATCCACAAAAAGAGCACAAATGGCAATGACAACACCATGCATACCTCCACCAGGGCAACTATCTAGCGCTGGTATTTTAAGATCTTATTTTTGGTGCCTAGCCCACATTGGTGGAGCCCTCATGTATGCACTGGCTTTTGTAGGCCAAATTGTTGTTCTGTGCACAATATTTAATAATGTCACTGAGAAGTGGGGAGCCATTATAAATGGATGACCAGATTGAGGTTGACTTAAGTGAGGATGACTGGGAGGAATGGAGGCCACAATCCCAGGAAGCTTCCCAAATAAAACAACAAATTGTGAACAGATATTTCTTGTGTAAGTATTTGTAATGTATTCAGTAAAATGTAAGTGGTATGTAAAGTGCAAATACTGAAATTTCAATCCTTTTGTATCCTGTATTATCACCATTTTTTTTATTATCTCCACTCTTATTGGTTTTTTTTATTTTATTTAGACACTGCACATTTCCAAACCAAGGAACAGGGAGGTGATGTTGAGGACTGCTGTCAACCCCCTCAGGTTTTTCCTCATTCAGATGATTCCCCTATAGTTGTGATAGATTGTAGCACTTACTTTAAAAAACATGACAACAGTTACTTGACTTAGAAATCGTATTTCTGTCTAGGCTTTTTGTAAGCTGGCTTTCGAACATTAATGTTTTTTGATAGTCTCCTTGCAGTCATTCTCTGTGGTGGTGCTGGAAGGATGGGTGGTGGGGGATTGTGCAGCTGGAATGTCTTCTGTGGGGGTTAGTGGTGCAATGGGTGAAAGTGCTTCAGGTGGCTGTAATGTTGGAGATGTCATAGAAAGAGGGTGTGTTGGGAGGCGCCTTGCTTCCAATGAAGCAGTTTCAACAGTGCCAGTAGTAGGGGGCATCAGTTCCAATTATGGCAGATCATAGAGTGGTAATATTTGTAGTAACTGAGTGATGGTTAAACCATTTCCATTAGGATTCTGGACCTGCAGATGTGGCTTCATAGTGTTGGACAGTGGTGAAGGCACCCACTTCACTTCTACAGTCAACCTTCCCAACTTAACCATCATATGCCTTTTGATAGTAACCATCTGCTGTAATATTGGCATTATGCTCATCTTGACAAGTGAAGGGCCTTTGCGCTTCTACCCTTTATTTGCAACATATATTTGACTGGTAACAACCCACTGCTACCCACTGCTTCCCTATTGGATGCAAGAAAGGAGCACAGGAGAACCCCGTGAAAGGTTAGCAGCATTCCTCAACATCACTACCCTCTTCCTTGGTTTGGGAATGTACAGTGTCTTAAAAAAAGAAAATGAAAAATCAAAACAAAATAGTTAGAGTGGAGATAATTTAACAACAGCAAATTGTAATAAAACATACTTTTCCTGATTTTTTTCAGACCAGATTTTTTTTCAGATGGGCCAGATTTACTAAGCTGCAGGAAAGGAAAAGAGGAGATATTGCTCATAACAATCAATCAGATTCTAGCTGACATTTTCTATTATGTAAAAGGAAAGTGAAAGCTAGAATCTAATTGGTTGCTATGGGCAAAATCTCCACTTTTTCTTTCCCGCAGCTCAGTAAATCTAGCCCCATGTACTAGTATGCAGAATAAATGTAAAAAAATAAAAGTAACTTAACAAAATATATAACAAAGTTGCCTCACCTGCAAAATAATATTAAGAAATAGGAGCATATATAAGGCAGTATTTCAGATCACTCTTAGGCTACCTAGTGATGTCACAGTCCATGCCCATTAACCAGTGGACCTTGTGTGAATCTACAGCCATCAACACCATATTTTTCACAGGAGTCAGATCTGGAAAGAAAGAAAAAAACAAATAAACCAATAATACAAATGATTTACATAAAGCTAATTGAGATTTACATTTACAAATATGAGCACAATACATACCTTTGCCATATCTCATGCTGGTTCCTTCGGATGGGGACTATGGACCGTGTTCACAGTTAAGAGTAAAATTGCAAACTTACCGCAATACCAGTTCAGAGAAAAGAAAGAACCCGGTTAACCCCTGAGTCAGGAGTGCAACAGAAGGATGTAAGTCTATCTTGCGTATAATTAGGTATGTGATCGTGCGTAATGGTGCTTAAAATTGTTTATGATTAAAAGATAAGTAAATAAATGCACTGATTAGTCTTTGGTAAAGTAAAATAAATGTTATTTTTAAAAACAGCTAGTAATCTCATTAACATTTGTAATCAAATATAACCATTAAAAATTATACAAGAAATTAAAATAAACATGACATACTTTAGAAAAAAAGAAAACAGATACTGCATTAAGTTATAAAAATAATGATCCACTACATATAGGAAGTTTCATAAAACATTTACAAAATAATATTTTAAAACCTAAAAACCAAAACAAACAACCACTATAGTTATATCAATGAAAATGTAATTGTGCTTGTTAAAAAAAAAAAATAACCTTACAAAAATAACCTCCTCAAACTATACACAAATAATGGCAACTTTACATGGTTAAAGTCTAGCACAAAATGTAAAATAAGCATAAGATTTAAAAAACGAGCCTTTATTTGTTTAATTTTTAAACAGACATCCAATGATTAAAAACAGGCAGCAGGTGTGGGCTAAACTAAGTAAGAGAAGACGCATGGCCTCACGGCAAGCAATATGGTTCCTCTACTTACGAGTGGTGGAAGGATAGCTTAAATTTTCTTGTGCGTATGTTAGTTTACGCAAGGCACTCCTACCTGTGAATCAGTCCTAACTCTGTTGGCATACCCATACTGTACATTAATAAATTATCTAGGCACTGACAGAAATGTTTAGAAGGGTCAAGGGAGAAAAAAAATTAAATCTATATATACTTCAGCTGCTAAACAAACAGTAATAGAGAAAGTCCCTCAAGAAGTTACAACAAATAGAACAATACTTAGCACTCAAATTATATGTAGTATGTCATATATTTATTCATTATAATACTTCAGTAAAAATAAGTATACATAGATACAATAAATAAGAAATTATTTTCTCCAAAAACACATTAAAACAATAGACTCCTATATTGACCGACGGCTCTTCTATGGTGACCTCTCTGGTCAGTGCAGCATAGATAGAATAATAGTAATGATAGCAGTCCACATGCTTATGCTAATAGCCCGCAAATGACGTTGTGTTCTCTGTCCAGATAAACACTTAAATTTGGAGTAGTAGAATAAAACGGATCTTTTTTCCTTAACGCGTTTCTCCAGTAAGTCTGGTTTCCTCAGGAGGTAACTCCAGAGAGGTCCCCACAGAAGTGGCAGCAAACCATTACTCTCAGTCAACGGAGGGAGTAACATTACATGCCGGTGGGATGCATTGCCAATTATCCCCAGAGAGATTTCTGTGAGGCTGGACTTTGTGAAGGTGAGATCGGTCCATCTGCCGGACTTGGTCTGTGCTAAAAACTTCCCTTCACCATTCCTTGTAAACCACGGAGCGGTAAGCCGCGGTACTCTAACTGTTGTTGTGCTGTACATTAACAACCCATGTGCAGTTCATTTGCATTAAGAGTCATGCCCCTCTAGCCACGCTTGCAGGACTCGTTACTTGCTGATGCGTGCATCAGTCCTAAGTCAGACGTCCATATATGTGAATCAGTCAGCCAGGGTTTCCATGCGTATATTTGTGTCCTGGGCATGCGCAGTTTAACTGATTGTAAAAATATGCATGTAGATTGTACACTTACTTAGCTGTGAATATGGTCTTATGACTTTAATCTCATTGCAGATCTTGTCCCAGGTTTGGTACTTGGCCCCAGTCGACACTTGCCTGCTGGAATGACAGAATTTATCCATCACATGTTGCTCCAGCATCTCAGCCTCAGTATGGCTGCAGTTGGGCTGACGCCACTTGGAGGAGGGGGGCCAGTTAGAACCCACTGTTTCCCTATCTGAATCTGTCATGTTACTGACTGTAAAAGAAAATAACACTTAAAGGTAACAAAGCCACAGGAGAATGCCAGTATATTATCTGAAACATAGCATTTAAATAGTCAGAGTTGTCACAGACAAGAAGCACGCAAGTGCCATGTGATTATCACATGAACCATATAAGTAATAAGTAGTGATTCTGAAACCTTCATATGTAAGTCAACAGTTTAAAGTGTTACAATAATATCAATTTTTATTATTATTATTATTATTGTTTATTTATAAGGCGCCACAAGGTGTCCGCAGCGCCGTGCAAAATACAACAAAATACAGAACAGACATACAGGGACACCATAGTACATATTAAATACAATATGAATATAACAATATCACAAAATTACAATAAGTGTAGCAAGCAGAGAACGTAAGGCAAAATGTGAGGTGTCAAGCTTGGAAGATCAGAGGGCAGTGGATAGAGCGCAGTGAGAGGATGAGAGGGAACCACTAGGTGGGGACGCGGTAAAAGGGTAGCAGAGGGGGACAAAAGGGTACGAAGTTAGGGGGGAGCAGTGGAGGAAGGAACAACAGTGAGGATGTTAAGTGGAGGAGGGGTAGGCTAACCTGAACAGGTGCATTTTGAGTGAACGCTTGAAGACCTGCAATGTGGGCCAGAGTCTGACTGAAGAAGGGAGGTCATTCCAGTGCAGAGGTGCAGCATGGGAGAAGTCCTGGATACGGGCGTGAGATGGCCGTGAGAAGCCGGTTGGCAGAACGGAGAAGACGGGAAGGGGTGTGCATGTTGATGAGGGAAGAGAGGTAGGGAGCAGTGGATGAGGAGATGGCCTTAAAGGTCAGGGTAAGGAGTTTAGAGAGAGGTCTGAAGCGGACAGGAAGCCAGTGGAGGGTTTGACATAAAGGAGAGGCCGAAGTAGAGCGGCGTGAGAGGAAGATAAGCCTGGAAGCAGCTTTGAGTATAGATTGAAGGGGGGCAAGACGGGTGAGAGGGAGACCTATGAGGAGGAAGTTACAGTAGTCGAGGTGTGATATGACTAAATAGTGGATAAGGGTTTTAGTAGCTTCATTGTTGAGGAAGGGATGGATGTGTGCAATGTTGCGTAGGTGGAAACAAGAGAGGGCACGGATGTGTGGTATAAGGGAAAGTGAGGAGTCAAGGATGACACCTAGGCAGCGAACTTGAGGGGATGAGGAGACAGAGGTGTCACCAATGGTTATTGTGATTGAGGGTGGGGAGGAAATCCTAGGGGAAGGAAAAACAATCATTTCCGTTTTGTCCATATTCAGCTTGAGGAAGCATTTGGCCATCCATGTGGATAGGGATGCAAGGCACTCGGAAATCTTAGACAGGGAGGGAATGAGGTCAGGGGAGTAGAGGTAAATTTGAGTGTCATCAGTGTAGAAGTGGTAGTTGAAACCAAAGGTGCTGATGAGGTTACCCAATGAGGAGGTGTAGAGGGAGAAGAGGAGTGGGCCAAGGACAGAGCCCTGGGGGACACCAACAGGTAGCGGAGAGGGGGAGGAAGATGAGCTAGGGGTGGAAACAGAGAATGTGCGGTCAGAGAGATAGGAGGAAAACCAAGAGAGAGCAGTGTCAGTGAGACCAAAAGCGGAGAGTTTGAAGAAGAATAGGATGGTCAACAGTGTCAAAAGCAGCTGACAGATCAAGAAGGAAAAGGATGGAGTAGTGGCCCTTGGATTTGGCAGATAACAGATCATTGTTCACTTTGGTAAGGGCAGTCTCAGTGGAATGGAGGGACCAGAAGCCAGATTGGAGGGGGTCCAGGAGAGAGTTGTCTGTAAGGTAGCTTATGAGACGTTGGTAGACTAAGCGCTCAAGGAGTTTTGAAGCAAAGGGGAGAAGGGATATAGGTCTGTAGCTGGAGGAGGATGTAGGGTCCAGATTAGGTTTTTTGAGAATGGGAGAGACAAGGGCATGCTTAAAAGAGGAAGGAAAGATACCAGAAGAGAGGGAAAGGTTGAAAGGGTGGGCTAGATGGGAGCAGGCAGTGGGAGAGAGGTGTTTAAGAAGGTGTGAGGGAATAGGGTCCACAGGGTAGGTTGAGGATGGTGAGGATATTAATAGGGAGTGAATTTCATCACTTGTCATGGGATGGAAAGAAGAAAACTCATGATGATTGCATAGAAGGGGGGGTGAAGAGTTGGGAAGAGATGGGGGAAGCAGAGTGGAGGAGATGTCATTTCTGATAGAGATAATTTTGGAAGAGAAGTAGGAGGCAAAGTTAGAAGCAGAGATAGAAGGTGGGATGGAAGGCGTGGGCGGGGAGAGGACAGTGTTCAAGGTGGCAAAGAGTCGACGGGTGTCGGATGCTTGGGAGATGATGAGAGATTTGAAGAAAATTTGCTTTTTTTTTTTTTTTTTACACTTTTTTATTGGAGAACATCCAAACATAACAAAGGTTTACATAAATAATTTCAGGAACAATGTTTTACACAGGAGATTCCAAGTGTTTACAGGGAATTATATACTTCGCATTTAAGTTACAATACAAATCAGCATTACATCAGATAAGTGACACGTAATATAAGAAACATCAAATCAGTCTGGATAGAGCCTGCAGATACCATGGGGTGACCCAAACGGAATCCAACCCGGACACTGAAGAGGACTTATGAGTCCAATTTATTGTCGTTTCCACTATACACAGGAACAGTTAAATCTCACAAGGTACCCTCTCTCAATACAATCGGCGGGTCATTCTCGTATGCTTTAAGCTCATACCAATAAGTGTTGCTAAAGCATTTGTGTAAATTTGATTTTACTGTGTCTGGCAATATCTCAATAAAACTCTCTTTTACTGTGTCTGGCAATATCTCAATAAAACTCTCCCATATCTCAAAGAATTTTCCTGTACTCTGTCTTTTTTGTGTTGAGGTTTTCAGCCAATCCATTCGGAACACCTGGAAGAGTTTTTGGTGAAACATTTGTAAGGTTGGAGGGGATGCCTGAATCCATTGCTGCATGACACACTTTTTGGCCATGGCAGAAACTATTAATAATAACTTTCTGCTGCCTTTTGTAAATTTGAGCGACGGATCAGGGATACCCAATACTGCCCATAGAGGTGTTAGAGGGGCATAGTCTAATAGATGTTTAGAGGTATACAATTGTATCAATTTCCAGAAATGTTGTATCCGTGGGAATTTCCATAAACAATGGTATAAAGAAGCCTCTAACGCCCCACACTTAGGACATAGACTAGAGTTGGAGAGGCCCATAGTGTGTCTTCGTTTTGGAGACAGGTATCCCCTATGATAGATGTTGAGAAATAATTCTTTATATGTGCTGGCAGGCATAGTTCTACACGAGTATAGGAGAGCTGCACTCATGTCTTCAACAGAAAGATCCGTGAATATTCCAGACCATGGGTACATTTCATTTTTGTAAGAATTTAAGGTACACCTGCCTAAAAGCTTATAATTCCATGAGATAGCCCCCTTACTACTAGTAGGTTTAACCAACTCCCTGTCTAACTCATTATGCCAGTCTTCTATAGACAGGGAGTCAGTCACTTGCCTGGTGTAATGCAATGCTTGATGGGCGTAAAAGGAGTGTGAAGCAGGAAGATCAGAATTGCTTAAGAAAACAGTTAACGCTAACGGAGCTTGCTGCCGCTTGCATACTAGGTCACCTATGCTTTTGATACCCTTGGTTTGCCATTGGGAGAAAGGGAATGAAGCCTGTCCCCCCTGAAAGGCAGGGTTGCGCAGCAGACGAAGAAATAATGATTGGTTAAAATTAAGTTTGCTTCGCTTGCGCACCGCCTTCCAGGTGGACCAGGACGCCATCAACAATGGATTGTTCAACATTTCTCTAGACATGTCAGCTTGTTTCATGTGTAAGAAGTTCGTTAAGTCAATATCAGGAATAAAGGACTGATCCATTGGTATGGATGTGTAAGTTTGGGAATTGTTTAGCCAATCTTTGAGTATTCTCAGATTGCTGGCCAGACTATACTGTTTTACGTTTGGGAAATTTATTCCCCCTAAGTCCGCCCCCTGCTGCAATTTAAATAGACTGATCCTGGGAGGCTTATTGCGCCATATAAATTTACGAAATACCGCATTGAGTTGTTTTTCATCTTTCCCTTTCAGTATAAGAGGTAACATTTGAAGGGGGTACAAAAGTTTGGGGAAGCTTACCATTTTTATGAGTGCAGCTCTGCCAAGGTATGAGAGAGGCAGGTCCTTCCAAACGTCTATCTCTGCTTCCACCTTTTTAATTAATGGTTGTAAGTTTAACTCATACAGCCTAGTCATGTCTTTAGGAATCTGTACCCCTAGGTATTTTATGGAATGTGTTGCCCATTGAAGATGGTAAAGGGAGCTCCATGGAGGGGATACACTCTCATTAAGCAGCATTGCAACCGACTTTTCCTGGTTAATTGTGAATCCTGATATACTACCAAATTGATTAATAAGATGAAAAATTGTTGGCAAGGCGGTCCGCGGATTGGCTATATATAATAGAAGATTGTCCGCAAAAGCAGTGATTTTTGTAGTATGTTTACCCATTTGTATTCCCTGGAATTGTGCATTACTTTGAAGTAGTCGCAATAGGGGGTCCAAAGCTAGGTTGAAAAATAAAGGTGAGAGGGGGCAGCCCTGTCGTGTGCCTCTGGTCATTTGGATAGGATGGCTAAGTTCCCCATTTATTGACAGCCTAGTCGCAGGGTCGTGATAGAGTGCATGAACCAGCTGCGTAAATATGTTGCCAAACGCCCTAGTTTCAAATACTCGGTAGAGGTGTAACCATGAGACCTTATCGAAGGCCTTCTCAGCGTCTAGGCTTAATAAGATCTCTGATGAAGCCTGTACCCTACGCTGGTATGCTGATATTGTGGCAGCTATGGCAGATCTAATACCCTTAATAGAATGCCTGTTTTGGGTGAAACCTAATTGGTGTTGTGTTAATAATGATGGTAATATTGCCTGTAGTCTGTTTGCCATCAATTTAGCTAGTATCTTATAATCTTGATTAAGGAGGGTAATGGGTCGGTAAGATGTGACCAGTTGTGGGTCTTTGCCTGGTTTCGTTAAAAGTATGGTATGGGCCTCGTTAAAACGCGGGATTGGGACATTATCCTGATGTAGTGATTGAAATAGGGAAGTAAGCAATGGTGTTACATGGGGCTGGAGAATATTATAGAATTCAGCGGTTAGGCCATCTGGGCCTGGGGTTTTGTTATTGTGCAGGGATGCTATTGTGAATTTCACTTCTCTCTCTCTGTTATAGAGGAGTTCAGGAATTCCTGTTGGGCTGGGGATAATTTCGGGAGTTTAGCTGCCTCTAATAATTTATAATGTATTTCTATTATCTGGCATGGACCGATATAAATCTGAGTAATACTTCTGAAATTCGGCTAAGATTGCTTTTGTTTTGGTTAGTACCATGGACGATGATTTATCACGGATGGACAATATGTAATTTCTATGTTTGGGTGGTCTTGTAAGGTTGGCCAGCAGTCTCCCCGATTTGTTTCCCCACCTGTAAAATTTATTTTTACAATAATCTAGCTTGATTTGGGCTTGTGCCCTAAGAAAACTCTCTAGGGTCTCTTTGCTAGCGGTATAATCCGCCAATGTATGGTCTGAAGGCGTTTGAAGGTGGGCCTGTAGTGCTTGCTGCATTGTGGCAAGCAGGTGAGTGTATTTTGTTTTAACTGTTTTGTTCTTGTGTGCCAGATAGGAGATATGCAGATATGCCCTCTAAGTACTGCTTTTGCTGTGCCCCACATAAGGGCAGCATCTTCCCAATGTTCTATATTATCGTCCGTGAACTCCATCCACTTAGCTGTGAGGAATTCACGGAACTTCTGATTTGTAAAGGTAAGAGGGGAATCTCCATGGAGATAGGAGATATGCAGATATGCCCTCTAAGTACTGCTTTTGCTGTGCCCCACATAAGGGCAGCATCTTCCCAATGTTCTATATTATCGTCCGTGAACTCCATCCACTTAGCTGTGAGGAATTCACGGAACTCCTCTGATTGTAAAGGTAAGAGGGGAATCTCCATGGTATGTATGACTGTTTTGGGAGTGATAACCGGATGGACAACAAGATTGGTGCATGATCCGAGATTAATATCTCTTTAATGCTTGCCCGGACCACCTTGGCAAATATATGGGTACTGATCAATAGGTAGTCTATCCTGGAGAAGGTGTTGTGTGCTCGGGAATTATGAGTGTAGGTGTGATCTGTTGTATTGAGTAATCTCCACGGATCAATGAGGGAGTGTCTTATCATGAAGTTGTCTAAGCAGTGTCTTTCTGCTGGTATATGTTGAGCCATTGATCGTGAACGATCTAACCATGGAGATATCACTGAATTAAAGTCGCCTCCCAAGATTAAATTGGGGGTGTCCTGTTGCATCAAGTAGGTGGAAAACTTTTTTAAAAAGGTGGCATTTGGTGCTGGGGGAGCATAAATATTTACTAGGGTGTATTGCTCATTGCCTATTAGAAGTCCCAATATAATATATCTACCGCCTGGGTCTAGCTGGTAATTGTGTAAGGCAGGTCTTTGTGTAAGAGTATAGCCACCCCCTCTTATTTGATGCATAAGAAGCTGATATGCAATCAGCAATCCATGGGCTTTTGAGCCGAGCGTCCACCTTGTGGTGCCAGTGTGTCTCTTGTAAAAAATACTATACTTGGCTTAAGGGCTTTAAGATGGGTGAGTACCCGTTTACGTTTAATTGGGCTATTTAAACCACATACGTTCCAAGATATGATGTTCAAGGCGCTGCCCCCAGCGCTTAATTGATGTTCAGAAGCAGCCATTAGTTAACACACTTGTTATGTAATAATCAATGATAGCTGTACCCCTACCCATCATGTATCTGCCCATCCCACCTCCAACTGTAACTCCGAAGATTCTTTGATAACGTAAATAGAACATAAAGTCCCTGAGGTTGATGTAGTTTATTCTCCAACTTAACTCCTTTTTACTTTATTCCTCCAGATAAACACCATTCCCGGACCCAACCGGGGTGCGCGGGAAGTTTAACTTATACAAATTTATAACTAAGAAAAATGAAATACAACTTGTTAGAACCTGTAATACCCTTAGGCCATCTGGCCTAATTACCCTACCCCCAACAAATAAGTCATTACTCATTTAGTCTGAGAATCCGTGGGTGACCTAATTAACATCTGGCAATGACAAATGCTGAATAAAGGTGCGCGCCTCTCTAACATCCTCAAAAAAAATGGGTCTGGCCCTCATGGTGGACACAAAGCTTCACAGGGAACAGTAAGGCAAACCTCACATGGTGTTCGAACAGACACTTACACAAAGGGGCGAATTTCCTTCTCTTTTGTGATACCTCTGCCGAGAAATCTTGAAAAATCAAAACCTTAAAGGAGCGAAGGGTAAGACCCTCACTCTTACGATACGCCTGCAGGATACCCTCTTTCTCTCTAAAGTTAAGAAATTTGGCAATCACTGCCCGAGGTCGCTCACTAGTATTTTGCCGCTCTGGACCAAGTCTATGTGCCCTCTCCACCACCACCTTCCCAAAGTCACTTTGAATTTTTAATGAATTAATTAAATCAGTCTACAAGAGATCGTTAAGATCCTGCCCTTTGATTGACTCTGGAATGCCAACGAATCTTAGATTGTTGCGCCTATGACGATTTTCCAGGTCATCTACTTTATTGAGCAGGTAAGTGATTGTGGCCTTTTGGGACAAGATCATATTTTGGGATGATGTTGTGACATCCTCAACATCGCTTACTCTTTGCTCGAGAGTAACAATCTTTTTTTCATTAGATTCTATGCGTGACACCAATGAAGTAAGATTATTTTGGAACGCCTCTAAGCGCTGATCAATTAGGGGTAGCGGGATTAAAGACATTTCTTTAGCTGCTTCCATGGCAGAAGGTGCTTCTATGTGACTTTGGGATTGTTGCGAGGAAGACAGCTCATCCTGCGCTGACAAATTTGGTGAAGGTGGTGAAGAGGATAGCGATGGGCCTGGTTTATGCGGATGCATGGTCTGAGTTGCCGGTTTAGATTTACCCATTCTTTCAGGATTGTCTCGTTCCAAATATCTTTTCATGCCAGTATATAGAGTGATTAGTTTACAAGGTAGGTCACCCTACACTATTACACTTACATTTGTTTAAAGCTCTATGATCTTAAACTCGTGGTGATTTTGTCAGCCCCACCACTCCCTCTCCGGCCGTAAGTAAGCATACCCCACACAATATCACTGCCGAACTCGACTACCCCACACTCATGAAAACCCCAAGGAGAGATCCCCAATATATAGGTACTGGGACACCTTGAGCTGTTGTAAATATCCCACATAAATTGGTTTTCATACACGTATCTGGAACATTAATTACCCATTCACTTGCTATCATTACGTTGTGCCAACAGTGCTATGCAGTGCTCTATAGCTAGAAGTAATAATACAATAGGTAAGAAATATACCACAATGGGGTGCTGGTCTGCAGAGTAGGTCGTCACATCGGCCACAATATACAAGGGGGGAAAGAACACTTTAGAGTCCCAGATGGTTAGATCTTTCTTCCGTAAGGTCGCTTGTTCCGACGTTTCAACCGAGTTGATGGTCTTGGCCAGTCTCTTTCCCAGAGTTATTGGGTCAGATAGTGTCCATGTGCAATTTGTGCTTAAAGATTACTAGATAATTCAATGGAACTGCCAGGGACAGTCTCATCAAGTCTAGCGAAGACACAACAGGGGATGGGTTTCTTCTAATTTCTTCTGTTGGTGCTGGGTAATCTCTGTTCAGCAGAACATCCAATATGGATTCACAGGTCTTGTACAGGGTCAGATGAGAGCCGTTAGGCCGCAAGAGAAGTAGGTCTCCTACCAAGAGCAGGCTTATGTGCTGTCGTTCTCAGAGGTGTGCAGGGCCACAAACTCTGCTCTCCCTCTAGACCCACTGCATTCTGTTCTCTTTCTCCCCCAGGCTGGCACTCCAGTACCTTGAAGATTGACTCAGGAGCGGGGATCCAAACGCCCGTTCCGACCAGCTGCAAACTGGCACCCAGCGGCCACCAGACTCTCGGCTTCGCGACCTTTTCCCTGTGTTCTCTTCTTTTCTCGGCTCAAGCCGGCGAGTAGCGCAGGTGGTGGCAAGAAGTGAGTGTGGGACACGGATGGTGGGAACGCCAGACGGACGGTCTGGTATGCTCACTCTGCCTTCGGGGCTGTTTTGCGCACGGCTGCACGGCCTGCGGCAGCACGTGGGTGGTCCGGACTAGGGTCACGGATCGAAGCGGTCCGTACTGTCGGGCCCAGGGGATCAGCTAGTAGCTGATGAATGTTCGGCGTTTCCGTGGGCTCACTATTATGCCCTCAAAATGGCCGCCAAGTCCCGTCTCTTGCGGCGTGGCTCGTCAAGCCTGACTCCAGTGCCACTATCTTCCCAGGGAGCCGGCCAGAATTAGCACTTGCCTGGGCTTATCCACGGTGTCAGGAGGGCTGCTGGAACAAATTCAGACCCAAGAGGGTCCCGGAATCGCAGGGTCTGCAGCACTACCTCAGGAGCTCGCTTAAATTGCGTCCTGCTTCCAAGGAACGCACACCGGAAGTCAAACGAAAATTTGCTTTTTTTACTGCACACACAACTGGGGCTGCTCTCTCAGAGGAAGAGGTTGACACCGGAACACCCTTAGATCACCTTGATACAAATTGTACCGAATAAGTAGACAGGCTAGTAGCCCTCCAAGTGCGCTCTCAGTTCACAAAATTGTAAATACCAAACACTAGAAATTATTTTGTCCTATGGTGTTAGAATAATCTTCTTGTTTAGTCCCAACTTTTGAAAAAATGTCTCTTACTCAGTCCCACTTCTACAAAAGGGTGCACCTCCCCTCTGTGCGGTTGTATATACAGGTTAGTAATAAAAAGATGGAATTGAACTCACACTTTAAACTCTTGTTGTATTGCCTGTCACAGTAATGTTTATGACTCTTTCTTATACGCCCGTGATATAAAATATAGAGCAGGGAAAATAAAGAAAACAGAACCTTCATGCGGCACGTTCATCAAAACAGATAAGATTATATAAATGATCCAATCACGTTTAATATCTTTTATTAGGGAAGCTCATCAAAGCTGCTCTGTGTCTCGTTTCCACTGCACGTGCTGTACCAGCACCCATGAACCACTCCAAAAGGCTCAGAAAAAAATGCATATTTTTATTATACTAAAATCTTTAAAACACTTAAAAACAAAGGGGCTGATTCAGAGATACGATTTCCACGGCACTTAGGAGCGTATATTTAGGATCTTAGAAAATTCGCATTACTGCGCAATAGTAATAGTGCAACGCCGTCTACGTAGCGGTTAGGAGCGTAAATTCGCTAAGAGCGTAAGTTTGAATCGATCTCAAGCACTTAAGATCTTAAGTGCTGCGAAAGTTTAAGATCTTAAGGATTTGCATGGAAATGGGCGGGGGGAGGCAGGGAAATGAGGGAAAGTGGGCGCTGGCTGACACTTAGGAAATTAAATAAACGCTACTACGTCACTTAAGATCTTAAATGACAGCGCAGAGTTAGGTTTAGTCAATGGTGGTCTAAGTTTAAGATCCACCGCTGTTTGCAAGGGGAGTGACTGTTTATGCAGTGGGCTGGAACATGGTAAGATCTTAGCTAAGGTGCGTATATTTGCGATCTTTTCGCAATCACATCTCTGAATCACCCCCAAAGTGCCTGATCCAGACTTAATAACGACAGCTAATTTACACATGCTGCTTGCGTAAATGTTGGAACAGCAGATGTTACACATCGTAAATCTGATCGTACATAATTTACTTACGACAAGGCGGTATGTAAAACCAGAGATACGTACGGAAAAGTTAGGATAGGGTCTGAAAAATGTAAGTTAGCTAAGTTACGTGTGTATGAGGGGAGTGCCAGGGGGGTGCATTATATTTAGCAATATAAGTCCATTTATAAAATGAATTTCTAACCACATACAAGTACTGATTACAACACAACATCAATTGCCATGAAATGTGCAAATTTAAAGCTGATATAAAACAAACTCATATCCATAATTTACTTCCAATTAAAATATGACCGTTTAGCCACATATAAAGATTTTAATTGAGATTTCATGCTAAAGGAAATTCAGTCTTTATTTGAGCAGTTTTAACAAATCCGGTAACTAGTCTAAAATGCATTCCTAGTTTCTTCAGACACCTGCACTCTTACTGTATTAAGTATGTACAAGTATGTAAGGTTAATATCTACAAGCTTTGTTGAAAAAGTTTCTAAATTTAGAAAGCAAATTACTGCCAGTAGTGTGACTAGTCATGCTTCCTTCTATTGCACTTCTTAATAAGCTGCTTCCAATTTTTCCAATTAACAGTCTAAAGCATACTTCCGTGCCTCAGGGCTTTTCAGACCACATTAAACAGCTTTTTTCCTTAAGAAGGAATTTATGTTCTTCTATTTGAAGAATAAATGGGGTCAAACTTTTACTTTGGTGTGGCTTCAGCTCATTTCTAGGAATTCTTTTTTTTATTTTACCTTTTTATAGAAATTTTAACTGGAACATAACAATGAGAATAAACGTCAAATTTCAGTAAACCCATGATGAATGATGAGTCAGCGCCACCATTTTAATTCTGAATTTAAAATACTTGACCTTCAGATTTCTCAGTTAATACATGGCAATGTCTAAGAAGTGTAATCACTGGGCAACCAGACATTAATGTGTCTGAAATGTGTCATGGATATAAAATACAACTTAAATACATAACATATATGCACAATTGAATATTTACTTAAGTTCTTCAAAAGTGCATCAGTTAGCTTTTTAATAACCATGGACCAGATCCAGAAAAAGGGCTGTTTTCTATTATTTGCTAGTGGAAAACCAGTCCTGTTTACGTTTGTGAATGTGCACACTCCGCGTTTCCACCCCTTACTGTACTATTAGCAGGGCTGCCATCATAAAAAGTGGGGCCCGGGACACATCTGCAGGCCCCGTCATTGGTGACGTCAAATAGGGGGTGTGGTGCCACAGACTAGTATTAACCTTGGGCTGGTGCGCATTGAACTGCAGAGCAAAGGTGAACATTGCGGGCCCCATCAGCTCTGCCCCCCCTCCCCCAATGGTGGCACTAACTATTAGCATGCCTACCCTATCCCATGCCTAATGCTCATTCTGATCCGCCAATGGAATTTAAAGCTTGTTGTTAATCTTAACCGATTTATTGTGGACATTTATGTCACTTATTATTTCAGAGTGATTGGTGATATGGCCTGATCCAGAACAA
>WWET01001869.1:47090-60356 GCA_011038615.1 Limnodynastes dumerilii | reverse complement strand
AGGGGAGGGGGAGTGCCAGGGGGGAGTCAGCGATGTAACGATGAGCGTTAGCACGCTCAGCGCTACATCGTTGATCTGGATCAGGCCCATTGTCCTGTTGGAGGATGAAATTGGCTCCAATCAAGCGCTGTCCACAGGGTATGGCATGGCGTTGCAAAATGGAGTGATAACTTTCCTTATTCAAAATCCCTTTTACTTTGTACAAATCTCCCATTTTACCAGCACCAAAGCAGCCCCAGACCATCACATTACCTCCACCATGCTTGAAAGATGGCGTCAGGTACTCTTCAAGCATCTTTTCACTTGTTCTGCGTCTCACAAATGTTCTTCTGTGTGATCCAAACACCTCAAACTTCGATTTGTCTGTCCATAACACTTTTTTCCAATCTTCCTCTGTCCAATGTCTGTGTTCTTTTGTCCATATTAATCTTTTCCTTTTATTGGCCAGACTCAGATATGGCTTTTTCTTTGCCACTCTGCCTAGAAGGCCAGCATCCCGGAGTCGCCTCTTCACTGTAGACATTGACATCATTTAATGAAGCTACCAGTTGAGGACCTGTGAGGCGTCTATTTCTCGAACTAGAGACTCTAATGTATTTGTCTTCTTGCTCAGTTGTGCACCGTGGCCTCCCACTTCGATTACTACTCTGGTTAGAAGAATAGACTGTTGAGTTTCACAGGAAAGTTCTCTTTTTCTGGCCATTTTGAGAGTATAATCGTACCCACAAATGTGATGCTCCAGATACTCAACTAGCTCAAATGAAAGCCAGTCTTATAGCTTCTCTAACGAGAAAACCCGTTTACAGCTGTGCTAACATAATTGCAGAAGGGTTTTCTAATCATCCATTAATCTTCTAACGCGATTAGCAAACGCAATATACCATTAGAACACTGGAGTAATGGTTGCTGGAAATGGGGCTCTATACACCTATGTAGATACTCAATTAAAAACCAGACATTTGCAGCTAGTATAGTCATTTACCACATTAACGATGTATGGAGTGTATTTCTGATTAATTTAATGTTAACTTCACTGAAAAAAACAGTGCTTTTGTTTCAAAAATAAGGAAATTTTTAAGTGACCCCAAACTTTTGAACAGTAATCTGTGTATATATATATATATATATATATATATATATATCTCCAGATAAAGAATTTCTAGGCTTACGGTTGTTCAGTTACAAACGATCCTCTTTATTTATATGTACTTTCCAGGATGACATTACCCATATAGCAGTGTCCAGGTCAGAATTGTCCATATAGGTTCATTTGCCCATGTTTCATAGTGGGAGAATTATCCATCCTCTCTGTGGCTACACAGATTGTTCACTTCATCCAGTAGTGGTTATAAATCAGGAAAAGTGTATTTGGGTTTGCACAGGTCACAAATCTCTGCTACTTATACCCTGGGTGCTACTATGACCAATACTATATGTATGCATTAAAGAAGAGAGTAGAGATTTAATTTAAACCTCCAAAAATTGACATTTTTGTGCACTCCATTAATTAAGAATTACCACAGACCTCAGACCATTAAAAACACCAATCTTTATTTATCCATGTTAAAACAGATTATATCTGAATAGATTAACACAGAGCACATAGGCCCTGATCCTGAGCTACGGCCGCCGTCGCTAGTACGGCGGCCGTAGCGCTAATGCGCATGCGCCGGCCAGATGTTGGGCGGCGTTACTATGGAAACGCCCGATCTACGATCGGGCGTCCATAGTAGCAGCGTTGGGACGCTGGAGGGGACGTCCTCCAGCGTCCCAACGCTCACGTTACTCCTGGAGGGCGGGGGGAGGTAAGTAAATTAGCCTAGGGGGGCGGGCTAGGCGGCCATACGCTCCACTGTGAGCGTATGGCCCCTTCCTTACGCCGGGCGAAGCTAGGGTAGCCTTCACCCGGCGTAAGGAAGGGGCTATACGCCCGCACAGGGGGAGTGCCAGGGGGAGTCAGCGATGTAACGCTGAGCGTTAGCACGCTCAGCGCTACATCGTTGTTCAGGATCAGGCCCATAGACCTAGATGCACACTCCACACATAGATTTATATATATATTTTCATTGGGTGCACGACCAAAAGGTATTGAAATAGGCAACTATAAGTCCATAAGTAGACTAAGTCAGCACTCCAGTATTGGAATATAAAAAGCTTTTATTGTAAATAGCCAGGAGAAAGTTCCAAACTTTGTTCCAACATGACAAAAAAGATTATTGCAAAATTCATCATCATAATGACATAATCTTCTCTATTAAAATCAAACTCCAAAGGAGTAAAAGGCAGTATCCAATCGTTAGGCAACAGTGGAGAGGTGAGCACCAGTCCAAAATAGTTATCACAGTGAGATTATCTATTTCTAACTGTTATTAACCTCTATTGATGTTTATTACAATGATGGATAATACAAGATTGTTGTAAATGAATGCCAATGATCCTTTCTATATGCTTCTATTACATGAAGGTTTTTTCAATGTTTTAACATGTGGTTGTCATGTAATAGAAGCATATAGAAAGGATCATTGGCATATGGTTTACAACAATCTTATATTATCTATCATTGTAATAAACATCAATAAAGGTTAATAACAGTTAGAAAGAGATAATCTCATGGAGCGCACGCATTGTTTATGCGCTGCGGTCTCTGACGTCATCCATGGTGGACTGACATGTGGAGCGCGGTATGCTGGCGGGGGATTGGCGTGCGGCCGACTTGTGACATGATTGATTCAGATAACTCACACCTGCGGTAAGTGTATATATACTCTTTGGGTAAGGTATTGCAGTATACTCTCTTGTGGCAGATGGACCCCTGATGACGGCTTGGAACTAAAACGCCAAAACAGCTGTTGGGTATGAGGCTACACCTACCATGGGCTTATGCACTGAAATGATATTGGAATGACTTTACTCTACACACTAGACTCAGTGGCCCGTTACATATATGTGTGATAACTATTTTGGACTGGTGCTCACCTCTCCACTGTTGCCTAACGATTGGATACTGCCTTTTACTCCTTTGGAGTTTGATTTTAATAGAGAAGATTATGTCATTATGATGATGAATTTTGCAATAATCTTTTTTGTCATGTTGGAAAAAAGTTTGGAACTTTCTCCTGGCTATTTACAATAAAAGCTTTTTATATTCCAATACTGGAGTGCTGACTGGAGTCTACTTATGGACTTATAGTTGCCTATTTCAATACCTTTTGGTCGTGCACCCAATGAAAATATATATATAAATCTATGTGTAGAGTGTGCATCTAGGTCTATGACCATATAAATGATATTTCTATTGGAGAGTATCTTGGAGTAAATACTCCCCTTATGAGATAGCACCTCATTGTTTTTGACAAAAAATTTTTTGTATACATTTTTCTACAAGTTTTTGGATTTGAAATACATTATCCCACAATGGCGGAAAGCCTAGTTGAATGTGGTACTAAAAGCTTTTCACAGGAAGAAATTAGAAGTATATTGTTTACGGATAGAGAGGCATTGGCTTTTGACAAAGATTCAGCCTTGGAAGTATATTATGATACATTGCGTTTGAAGAAACGTATGGATTCAGCCTTGGAAGTATATTATGATACATTGCGTTTGAAGAAACGTATGGTGGAATTGCAATTGCACGGAATGACTCTCTCACAATATGTAAAAGAACAGCTCATACCAAAAGGGTTTCGAATAAGAAATCAGCCCACAATAGGCCGGAATGACCCATTGTTTTGCAAACAGTGGTGTCAAATATTGAATAAATGTTCACTAGATTTAATAATGTTAGTCATTGAGCGAGTCAACACAGACATCAAGAAGCTTCAGTCTGATATTGATAGTTTGAATGATGATAAAGGATCTGTCTTACTTGCCGATAAATCTGAGGATTGGAATCAGAAGTTAAAAAATTCTTTGGCATCTTTTGAAACAGAATTATGTGCCTTTAAAAAAAAAAAATATCGAAAGGTGAAAGAGGATTATAGAGAAGGACGTGTATATGGATGGACATTAAACAGTATCAATCAGAAATGGTTTCCTTTTAGGCAACAAAGAAATATTCAAGTCAATAAGTCTTTTACAGATATCGATTCATTGACGTCACAAAGTGACTCTGAAAGTGGGACACGTGACAAAAGATCTAAGAAGAAGAATTTTTTAGAAAAGAAAGTGTACACTCGCAGTGTGGCAAAGAAAAACATACAAGACGGGGAGGACGCAAACACAAACGGCGGACCCATTATCAACCGCAAGAAGCAGTAATCTTTAATCTATCATCATACACACCAAGTGCAATAGAAATGGATATACCGTATTTTTCGGACCATAAGACGCACCTGACCATAAGACGCACCTAGTTTTTAGGAGGAAGAATACAGAAAAAAAATATTTTGAACCAAATAGTGTCCAGCACCCAGCATCACCCATCATGTCCTGCACCCAGCATCACCCATCATGTCCTCCACCCAGCATCACCCATCATGTCCTCCACCCAGCATCACCCATCATGTCCTCCACCCAGCATCACCCATCATGTCCTCCACCCAGCATCACCCATCATGTCCTCCACCCAGCATCACCCATCATGTCCTCCACCCAGCATCACCCATCATGTCCTCCACCCAGCATCACCCATCATGTCCTCCACCCAGCATCACCCATCATGTCCTCCACCCAGCATCACCCATCATGTCCTGCACCCAGCATCACCCATCATGTCCTCCACCCAGCATCACCCATCATGTCCTCCACCCAGCATCACCCATCATGTCCTCCACCCAGCATCACCCATCATGTCCTCCACCCAGCATCACCCATCATGTCCTCCACCCAGCATCACCCATCATGTCCTCCACCCAGCATCACCCATCATGTCCTCCACCCAGCATCACCCATCATGTCCTCCACCCAGCATCACCCATCATGTCCTCCACCCAGCATCACCCATCATGTCCTGCACCCAGCATCACCCATCATGTCCTCCACCCAGCATCACCCATCATGTCCTCCACCCAGCATCACCCATCATGTCCTCCACCCAGCATCACCCATCATGTCCTCCACCCAGCATCACCCATCATGTCCTCCACCCAGCATCACCCATCATGTCCTCCACCCAGCATCACCCATCATGTCCTCCACCCAGCATCACCCATCATGTCCTCCACCCAGCATCACCCATCATGTCCTCCACCCAGCATCACCCATCATGTCCTGCACCCAGCATCACCCATCATGTCCTCCACCCAGCATCACCCATCATGTCCTCCACCCAGCATCACCCATCATGTCCTCCACCCAGCATCACCCATCATGTCCTCCACCCAGCATCACCCATCATGTCCTCCACCCAGCATCACCCATCATGTCCTCCACCCAGCATCACCCATCATGTCCTCCACCCAGCATCACCCATCATGTCCTCCACCCAGCATCACCCATCATGTCCTCCACCCAGCATCACCCATCATGTCCTGCACCCAGCATCACCCATCATGTCCTCCACCCAGCATCACCCATCATGTCCTCCACCCAGCATCACCCATCATGTCCTCCACCCAGCATCACCCATCATGTCCTCCACCCAGCATCACCCATCATGTCCTCCACCCAGCATCACCCATCATGTCCTCCACCCAGCATCACCCATCATGTCCTCCACCCAGCATCACCCATCATGTCCTCCACCCAGCATCACCCATCATGTCCTCCACCCAGCATCACCCATCATGTCCTGCACCCAGCATCACCCATCATGTCCTCCACCCAGCATCACCCATCATGTCCTCCACCCAGCATCACCCATCATGTCCTCCACCCAGCATCACCCATCATGTCCTCCACCCAGCATCACCCATCATGTCCTCCACCCAGCATCACCCATCATGTCCTCCACCCAGCATCACCCATCATGTCCTCCACCCAGCATCACCCATCATGTCCTCCACCCAGCATCACCCATCATGTCCTCCACCCAGCATCACCCATCATGTCCTGCACCCAGCATCACCCATCATGTCCTCCACCCAGCATCACCCATCATGTCCTCCACCCAGCATCACCCATCATGTCCTCCACCCAGCATCACCCATCATGTCCTCCACCCAGCATCACCCATCATGTCCTCCACCCAGCATCACCCATCATGTCCTCCACCCAGCATCACCCATCATGTCCTCCACCCAGCATCACCCATCATGTCCTCCACCCAGCATCACCCATCATGTCCTCCACCCAGCATCACCCATCATGTCCTGCACCCAGCATCACCCATCATGTCCTCCACCCAGCATCACCCATCATGTCCTCCACCCAGCATCACCCATCATGTCCTCCACCCAGCATCACCCATCATGTCCTCCACCCAGCATCACCCATCATGTCCTCCACCCAGCATCACCCATCATGTCCTCCACCCAGCATCACCCATCATGTCCTCCACCCAGCATCACCCATCATGTCCTCCACCCAGCATCACCCATCATGTCCTCCACCCAGCATCACCCATCATGTCCTGCACCCAGCATCACCCATCATGTCCTCCACCCAGCATCACCCATCATGTCCTCCACCCAGCATCACCCATCATGTCCTCCACCCAGCATCACCCATCATGTCCTCCACCCAGCATCACCCATCATGTCCTCCACCCAGCATCACCCATCATGTCCTCCACCCAGCATCACCCATCATGTCCTCCACCCAGCATCACCCATCATGTCCTCCACCCAGCATCACCCATCATGTCCTCCACCCAGCATCACCCATCATGTCCTGCACCCAGCATCACCCATCATGTCCTCCACCCAGCATCACCCATCATGTCCTCCACCCAGCATCACCCATCATGTCCTCCACCCAGCATCACCCATCATGTCCTCCACCCAGCATCACCCATCATGTCCTCCACCCAGCATCACCCATCATGTCCTCCACCCAGCATCACCCATCATGTCCTCCACCCAGCATCACCCATCATGTCCTCCACCCAGCATCACCCATCATGTCCTCCACCCAGCATCACCCATCATGTCCTGCACCCAGCATCACCCATCATGTCCTCCACCCAGCATCACCCATCATGTCCTCCACCCAGCATCACCCATCATGTCCTCCACCCAGCATCACCCATCATGTCCTCCACCCAGCATCACCCATCATGTCCTCCACCCAGCATCACCCATCATGTCCTCCACCCAGCATCACCCATCATGTCCTCCACCCAGCATCACCCATCATGTCCTCCACCCAGCATCACCCATCATGTCCTCCACCCAGCATCACCCATCATGTCCTGCACCCAGCATCACCCATCATGTCCTCCACCCAGCATCACCCATCATGTCCTCCACCCAGCATCACCCATCATGTCCTCCACCCAGCATCACCCATCATGTCCTCCACCCAGCATCACCCATCATGTCCTCCACCCAGCATCACCCATCATGTCCTCCACCCAGCATCACCCATCATGTCCTCCACCCAGCATCACCCATCATGTCCTCCACCCAGCATCACCCATCATGTCCTCCACCCAGCATCACCCATCATGTCCTGCACCCAGCATCACCCATCATGTCCTCCACCCAGCATCACCCATCATGTCCTCCACCCAGCATCACCCATCATGTCCTCCACCCAGCATCACCCATCATGTCCTCCACCCAGCATCACCCATCATGTCCTCCACCCAGCATCACCCATCATGTCCTCCACCCAGCATCACCCATCATGTCCTCCACCCAGCATCACCCATCATGTCCTCCACCCAGCATCACCCATCATGTCCTCCACCCAGCATCACCCATCATGTCCTGCACCCAGCATCACCCATCATGTCCTCCACCCAGCATCACCCATCATGTCCTCCACCCAGCATCACCCATCATGTCCTCCACCCAGCATCACCCATCATGTCCTCCACCCAGCATCACCCATCATGTCCTCCACCCAGCATCACCCATCATGTCCTCCACCCAGCATCACCCATCATGTCCTCCACCCAGCATCACCCATCATGTCCTCCACCCAGCATCACCCATCATGTCCTCCACCCAGCATCACCCATCATGTCCTGCACCCAGCATCACCCATCATGTCCTCCACCCAGCATCACCCATCATGTCCTCCACCCAGCATCACCCATCATGTCCTCCACCCAGCATCACCCATCATGTCCTCCACCCAGCATCACCCATCATGTCCTCCACCCAGCATCACCCATCATGTCCTCCACCCAGCATCACCCATCATGTCCTCCACCCAGCATCACCCATCATGTCCTCCACCCAGCATCACCCATCATGTCCTCCACCCAGCATCACCCATCATGTCCTGCACCCAGCATCACCCATCATGTCCTCCACCCAGCATCACCCATCATGTCCTCCACCCAGCATCACCCATCATGTCCTCCACCCAGCATCACCCATCATGTCCTCCACCCAGCATCACCCATCATGTCCTCCACCCAGCATCACCCATCATGTCCTCCACCCAGCATCACCCATCATGTCCTCCACCCAGCATCACCCATCATGTCCTCCACCCAGCATCACCCATCATGTCCTCCACCCAGCATCACCCATCATGTCCTGCACCCAGCATCACCCATCATGTCCTCCACCCAGCATCACCCATCATGTCCTCCACCCAGCATCACCCATCATGTCCTCCACCCAGCATCACCCATCATGTCCTCCACCCAGCATCACCCATCATGTCCTCCACCCAGCATCACCCATCATGTCCTCCACCCAGCATCACCCATCATGTCCTCCACCCAGCATCACCCATCATGTCCTCCACCCAGCATCACCCATCATGTCCTCCACCCAGCATCACCCATCATGTCCTGCACCCAGCATCACCCATCATGTCCTCCACCCAGCATCACCCATCATGTCCTCCACCCAGCATCACCCATCATGTCCTCCACCCAGCATCACCCATCATGTCCTCCACCCAGCATCACCCATCATGTCCTCCACCCAGCATCACCCATCATGTCCTCCACCCAGCATCACCCATCATGTCCTCCACCCAGCATCACCCATCATGTCCTCCACCCAGCATCACCCATCATGTCCTCCACCCAGCATCACCCATCATGTCCTGCACCCAGCATCACCCATCATGTCCTCCACCCAGCATCACCCATCATGTCCTCCACCCAGCATCACCCATCATGTCCTCCACCCAGCATCACCCATCATGTCCTCCACCCAGCATCACCCATCATGTCCTCCACCCAGCATCACCCATCATGTCCTCCACCCAGCATCACCCATCATGTCCTCCACCCAGCATCACCCATCATGTCCTCCACCCAGCATCACCCATCATGTCCTCCACCCAGCATCACCCATCATGTCCTGCACCCAGCATCACCCATCATGTCCTCCACCCAGCATCACCCATCATGTCCTCCACCCAGCATCACCCATCATGTCCTCCACCCAGCATCACCCATCATGTCCTCCACCCAGCATCACCCATCATGTCCTCCACCCAGCATCACCCATCATGTCCTCCACCCAGCATCACCCATCATGTCCTCCACCCAGCATCACCCATCATGTCCTCCACCCAGCATCACCCATCATGTCCTCCACCCAGCATCACCCATCATGTCCTGCACCCAGCATCACCCATCATGTCCTCCACCCAGCATCACCCATCATGTCCTCCACCCAGCATCACCCATCATGTCCTCCACCCAGCATCACCCATCATGTCCTCCACCCAGCATCACCCATCATGTCCTCCACCCAGCATCACCCATCATGTCCTCCACCCAGCATCACCCATCATGTCCTCCACCCAGCATCACCCATCATGTCCTCCACCCAGCATCACCCATCATGTCCTCCACCCAGCATCACCCATCATGTCCTGCACCCAGCATCACCCATCATGTCCTCCACCCAGCATCACCCATCATGTCCTCCACCCAGCATCACCCATCATGTCCTCCACCCAGCATCACCCATCATGTCCTCCACCCAGCATCACCCATCATGTCCTCCACCCAGCATCACCCATCATGTCCTCCACCCAGCATCACCCATCATGTCCTCCACCCAGCATCACCCATCATGTCCTCCACCCAGCATCACCCATCATGTCCTCCACCCAGCATCACCCATCATGTCCTGCACCCAGCATCACCCATCATGTCCTCCACCCAGCATCACCCATCATGTCCTCCACCCAGCATCACCCATCATGTCCTCCACCCAGCATCACCCATCATGTCCTCCACCCAGCATCACCCATCATGTCCTCCACCCAGCATCACCCATCAACACACATATACATACATTTTTAAGGACAGTTTTTAAGGACTGTGGATAACTAAAAAATGTACTTGTCGCATTAAAATGTAAGTTCTTACTGTACATCTCTCTGATACCGTATTTTGTATTATACTTTAAACTAATTAAATACTAATTAAATCTCTCCATTATATCTAATGTCAAAATTACTATTTTTTTATATGCATACAATCCGTATGAATATATTGCAGAAAAACTATAGCTGTGAGCTGGTGTGTACACTTTCTCCATCAGCTGAAAGGTGCAGTGGTGTCTTCAAATAATGTTTTAATGCATACCAGTCTATACCACTTTACTTTCTCACCACTTTTTATTAATATCACTAGTTGTCTTTTAAAATAGAGTATAGACAGAATTGTAGCTATTAATCCGGGAAAATGTTTATAAGCATTAAACAAGCATTCATGTAATTTAGCAAGCCTGTTGGAATCTTCATATACAAATTCAATGCACTGTTTCTGAAAACAACAATTATTTCTACCTATCTGCTGCCATCTACAGATATTTTTGGAGACTGCAATTCTTCAATATACATGTATTTCTATCCATTAAATTCTGTCCATGTGTTCCTTATATATACCAATAAAATGTGATATTTATCATCCAGTGGATTCCATGTAGTGATCATTACATAAAGCTGCAATATAACAAGTAGTATTTATAACCTATATTATATTATGGACACAGCCAAGTCGTTATTTTAAGGTTGTTTCTAATAAACAGAATTACGATATTGACTTTTTGTGAGAGGGTGCATTATCTTTAAGGGGCTATATCTCAGTAAGTGTGTGGATCCCCGCTTTGAACAGCCAATCGATCCCAATCTGAACACAGTGCTCTGATAAGTAAATAAAAAAACTAGCCTTTCCCTAATTCTAACCCTAACCTCCCCTTACCCGCAGCCTAACCCTAACCTTCCCCTTCTATGGCCCTAACCCTTCTTAACATTAAAAGTCCCTGGAAAGTTTACTCACCTCTCCGGAGCTGTCATCTGTGGCAGGTCTTCGGCGAAGATGAATGGCTAAGTATGCCGATCAGCACACTCAGCCATTCATAAGAAAAAAGATATAGAACGGCTTCCATTCGAAATAGAGTCACCCGAAAAGGAACTTTTGGCTGTCTCTATTTCTAAAAGCAGCCATTTAGACCTGGAACTTCAGTAAGTATTTAACACATTAAGATGACATTTTTACATCTTTGTAGAGAATTATCTGTTGGTGTTATATTTTTATAAAAAATGATTTAAAAAAAATGACACATTTGGAAGAGATCAAAATGGAGGATGTTGATTTTTTCCACTGCCTTTTTTTTATTTTTTACATCTACATGTGTCAGTTTTTTGGGGGAAGCAGAACTCCGTGTATAGGGCATTTGAGGCCTGAGAGATTTGTGAGAAAGTTTTTTTTTTTTTTTTTTTTTTTTTTACAATTTTGGAAAAAATGTCCCATTATAAAGATTTAGAAATTTCACAGTGTTGCATGTGTCAACTAACATCCTTGGTTGTACCCAGGCTTCACATGAGAGGTGCATCTCACACAGAATTTTTTCTGTGTTCTGGCAGAGAAATCAGCCATGTTTCCTTCTTCTGGAGAACTGGGGGATCTTTTGGGGCTGAGGGATACACATATTTAAGTGTGTCCCCCTCAGCCCCAAAACATCCCCAAGTTCACCAGGAGATTCATTATTACTCTAAGAATAAAGATTAAAATGTTCTGAAGGGTTGTAGCAGGCTCTGTGTTGAATGCCCTGCCCGGTCACAGAGTAAGATGTAAGAGTGTGTGTGGGTGTGTGTGGGTGTGGGTGTGTGTATGTGTGTGTGTCTAGAGCTATGAAATGCAGAGATCATTGAAACTTTACCACTTAAACTCCAAAAAGCGATGAAATTCTGACAATATGACTGGATCCTTAAAGTGTGTTCCTTGAGCAATACAGACATGATACACCATCAAATATCAATATCGTGGTTAGTGGCAGATTAAACACTATCATGGAGTGAGATTGGCGTCACATAAAAATGGTGGATCTGCTAATTTACAGGTTTGTGTGTTCAATTACCAGGGTTTATATACCACCTCATGCACAAAAGATGCCCCATTCTGTTTTAGTTTATGGGCCAGATCCAGAGGTAAGTACGACAGGGGACTTGCGTAAGTCTCTTGCGTAAGTTCCCTGTCTAGGAACATCGGCGCATGCGTGCGCCAGATGTTCTACAAGCGTACCTTCAGACATACATAACTAAGTTACGTATGTCTGAAAGTACGATGAAGGGGCCAACCTTTCAGATACAAATGAAGGGTTGGGGGGCGGGTAAGCACCGTTACGACTTAAATCTTAAGGTAGTTTTAGCGTGCACTCCCCTCAACGATGCATAATTGCAGACCCTGGATCTAGCCATTTGTCTGTATTGGGTAAGGGGAGGAGTTGCAACAAGCCATGAGTGCTAAAAACTTTAATAATTATTAGCTCAAGTATGTCTATTAATGTGTTTTATGTATGCTTTCCTTGTCCTAGAACACTATATCTCTCAGTTCATATATATTTCTGCAGTAAAGGTTTACAATATGTAAATTTCATTAAACCTAGAAAAGGGAATTCTTTTGGGGTAGTCTGTACATTGGTCAGTCATTTTTTTTCTTCCTTTGGTTCTAGAACCATGCTGAAGTCAGCAAGCAGAAAGAGGTGTCCTGGTCATTGTTTTCAACAGGCCACAGAGGAAGGGATGTTGTTGAGCATTAAGGGCATATATGGAGACAAGTACAGTATGATCTAGTGATCTTCTGAAGTTTTAACCAAAATCAAAAAACAGTAATTTTTATGATACAGTATATGATACAGAATTCTAAATAAAATGGTGGTCTCCATTCCTGTTGAAATGGCCATTGGCAACGTAACAAAGGCCCTGATCCTGAGCTACGGCCGCCGTCGCTAGTACGGC
>WWET01001869.1:33996-45149 GCA_011038615.1 Limnodynastes dumerilii | reverse complement strand
TAGCAGTTTCACTTAAAATCCCCACTGATAGGAGATGTTCAGTGATTGTAGAGTTTCTATGACTTGGCAGAAGGTACTCCATTCAGCTAGGGTAGCCCCAGAGTGGTAAAAAGAAAAAGATTGTAGAGAGTCAAGTTAATCTTCTGCATCCCTGATAGCGTGGAGGAGTTTCTTTTTAGCATGGATAAAACGCATCCTTGGCAGGGTATCTTTTCATGTAGTGGAAATTGCATTTTAGAGTTGGGAAGCCTATGGATGTTGTCGATGAGAAGTTCACATTCCACTTGATACTGAAAAGGTCACATTCCACGTCAAGGTGGTGTCTGGAATGTCACATAACTTGATATTGCTGCATTGAGAGTGTCTTCCCAATCTGCGAATTTGTCTTTTAGGGCATCCACTTCCACTTACATGGACTCATGTGCTGTGATAAGGCCATTGGGGTAGATCCAGAACTACGTTTGCCGTACGTTTATTCGCGTAGCGTATTTTCGTATGCGTATATTCTATACACTCCCCTAGTAACACCCCTTGAACGTACGTATTTTGTCAAGATACGCTTTCCAAACCCTACCTTAACTTTTGCCAACGTAACCGCAGTGATACGCACACATACGTATGGGCAACACGAATTTACGCAGCTAAGCACGCCCATACTGTACACTTTAAATACAAACCCCCGCCTACTTAACGTATTTCAGACGTATTTTGGACTCACGTAAAATTGGCACGCCCACACGTAAGTATTTACGTGACACATACGTGAATGGCCCATACGTTCACAATTACGCTACGTTACTGTGCATATTTTTTATAGTGCGCATGCGCAGTACTTACCAAAAGGCGATTTTACGTCTCCGCCATGCGTAAATTCGCTCACAAGCGTTGTGCTGGATCTGGGCCATTGTGACCAGCTCTTAAATTTTGTTCTCCAAGTGGTCGCTGCAATCCCCAGATCTGTGGTGGAAACACTTATTTCTCTAATGTTTGACATACACAGCATCCGGAAAGTATTCACAGTACTTCACTTTTTCTACATTTTGTTATGTTAGAGCCTTATTCCAAAATTGAATAAATTCATTTTTTACCCTCAAAATTCTACACACAATACCCCACAATGACAACGTGGAAAAGTTTTTGGGAAATTTTTGCAAATGTATTAAAAATCAAAAATGAAATCACATGTATATAAGTATTCACAGCCTTTGCCATGAAGCTCAAAATTGAGCACAGGTGCATCCTGTTTCCACTGATCATCCTTGAGATGTTCTTACAGCTTAATTGGAGTCCACCTATGGTAAATTCTGTTGATTGGACATGATTTGGAAAGGCACACACCTGTCTATATAAGGTTCCACACTTGACAATGCATGTCAGAGCACAAACCAAGCATGAAGTCAAAGGAATTGTCTGTAGACCTCCAAGACAGGATTGTCTTGAGGCACAAATCTGGGGAAGGGTACAGAAAAATATCTGCTGCTTTGAAGGTCCCAATGAGTACAGTGGCCTCCATCATCCGTAAATGGAAGAAGTTCGGAATAACCAGGACTCTTCCTACAGCTGGCTGGCAGTCTAAACTGAGCAATCGAGGAGGAGGGGTCCTAGTCAGGGAGGTGATCAAGAACCCGATGATCACTCTGTCAGAGCTACAGCATTACTCTGTAGAGAAGAGAACCTTCCAGAAGGACAACTATCTCTGCAGCAGTCCACCAATCAGGCCTGTCTATGGTAGAGTGGCCAGACAGAAGCCACTCTTTAGTAAAAAGCACATGGCAGCCCCCCTGGAGCCAAAATGCACCTGAAGGACTCTCAGAGCATGAGAAACAAAATTCTCTGGTCTGATGAGACAAAGATTGAACTCTTTGGCATGAATGCCAGGCATTATGTTTGGAGGAAACCAGACACCGCTCATTACCAATCCAATACCATCACTACAGTGAAGCATGGTGGTGGAAGCATCATGCTGTGGGGATGATTTTTAGCTGCAGAAACTGGGAGACTAGTCAGGATAGAGGAAAAGATGAATGCAGCAATGTAGAGACATCCTGGCTGAAAACCAGCTCTGGAGCAGGTTTTCAGCCAGGATGTTTCTACATTGCTGCATGGAGCTTGAGAGGTGCTGCAAAGAGGAATGGGTGAAACTGCCCATAGATAGGTATACCAAGCTTGTGACATCATATTTAAAAAGACTTGAGGCTGTAATTGCTGCCAAAGGTGCATCAATAAAGTATTTAGCAAAGGCTGTGAATACTTATGTACATGTGAGTTTTTGGTTTTTCGATTTTTAATAAAGTTGCAAAAATCTCCCAAAAACTTTTTCACGTTGTCATTATGGGATATAGTGCGTAGAATTTTTAGGGAAAAAATGAATTTATTCCATTTTGGAATAAGACTGTAACATAAAATGTGAAAAAGTGAAGCACTGTGTATACTTTACGGATAAACTGTATGTGTATTTAATGCTGCCAACATCTGGTACAGCGGGAGCATTAGATTTTCTGCCCAGGGATAAAGGGCCTGATCCAGAGCTATGAAATTTCGCACGGCGGGCGAATGCGTACGTTCGACCGTACGAATAAACATGCACGCCCCTAACACTCCCATAGTAAAGTTCCTGCTTACGGCGGCTATACCCTACACTGGGTACTACCGTCGGCCGTACAAATTTTCGCACATAATACGCTGAGCGTACGGGCTTAGCACGGCCATACTGTACAATTTAAATGGCTATCCCCGCCTCCGTGTAGTAAAACGAGCGCCCAGGCGACCGTTGTATTAAACGCACGCCCCTCGAGCGAAAAATACGCACACCATACGACCGCTATACGCTCATGTCGTCCAGCCGACCGGAAGCTGTCATACTGGGCATGCGCAGTGCGAAATTTCGTACGAAAATACGCAAAAAACGGTCGTACGCTCGCTCGAAATCGGCCAATTTCGTAGCTCTGGATCAGGCCCAAAGAGAGGCTGATCTGAGTGGTCTTATTAGTAGTCAAGGAAACTGGAGGAGCATGCCATAATTAATTTGAGGGTGAGTTCAGTGGATGATTGTGATAGAAAAGCAGGAACACAGTATACAAAGCAAGGGCTGGACTGGAGGATGAAGAACAGGTTGATAGGTATCATTCACTTCCTAGCAACTGGTAGTTCACAGGCAGTCAACAGGAAGAGTGGTATTCAGTCCCATATGAGGGAAAGTGGGTATACTGGAATGAGGTTCTAAGACAAGTAGAGGGTAATTTGCCAGCTTCCTGGACAGTAGAATGTTTAAGCAAATTCTTCAGTCCTTTTTTACAGTGACAGGTTTGTGATTGCTGTGAATTTTGCAATCTTGATGCCCAGAGGTTCTAAGCCTAGGTTTTCAGAAAAATCCTTGTCTAACACTGTTAACCAAAAGTGTGCCACAAGCAGCATCCTTCACAGGGATCTAAGTTCAAGGCCCTAGATATTGGTTGGCAATAGCAGAGAAGAGCAACTGGTCCAGTAAAGAGCAAGATGTAAGAGAATGAGAGGTGAGAGAGAGTGAGTTAAGTCTGGTAGTGTAGAGCACAAAGAGTGATAGGGAGAGCTGGTCCTGGTAGGAGTGACACACAGTGGGCTGTTAATTTCAGGCTGCAGAGCTCAGGCCACATACATCCAGCATCTTAGATGAACAGCCAAGCCTTTCCTTTAAAAAAACGATGGACCAGATCCAGATTTACACTAGCACTGTTCAGTGTTCTGATACAGAATCCACACTAGACCCTACCCTTCATTTGAGTGCATTGGTGGCTGAAGATTCATATTAGATACTCTACCTTAAGATTTCCAATCTTCACTTAAAATAGTGCATGCATCAATAACATGTACAGAATTTTTTGGTATTGCAAAAAGTGGGTATTTTGGATTTTGGCATACAAACTTTTTCTCAAGTCTGGATCCAGTCCAATATGTATAAACATAACTATACTGCACACCCTCCATGTAGTAGGAGCAAAGAAAGAGAAAATCTATTCCTGAACTAATATTATAGAACTGTGAAGAGTTCAAGTTAGTGTATATTTTTTTGTATGTACTGGCTTCTTTGGCATACATATATCACAATTATTGTACTTTTTTCACACTACCTGTACTCCCCTCCACCTGGCACATGCACAATGCTATTATCTTGCTGTGCATGAGCAAAACTGTCCACCCTGCACAAACAAAGGAAATATAGCACATGAATATAACAGAATTATTTTGAGAATGGGGCAGTTCCTTATGGAGTATAAATATATGAAATGATATATAATTTATATTCTGTGTAGCAGATGTAAAACCTGAATTACAGATTTGAAAATACAGAGTAGCTTTAAGACATTCCTGTGGCACATGCACAGTAATCAGAAGCAACTGCTGAAAGAATAAAAGCCAAGAACGATCACATACACAGCGACCTTCATCAAACAAGATTGCTAATGGACTGCAATATATTTAAGAAAGAAAATATTGAACATTATATCAATATAAAGGCAATTCATTTTATAATAGGATATACAAAAATGTACAACATGACCAACTGATATCTGACATGATAACATATTAAGAAGTCATAAAATGGCAAACTAATAACAATGCAAATCAACATTATTTTTCTCCATCTTCTGAAGGTTGAAAACCTTGAGCTTTAGTATCTAATACCAAATGTTTCACTCCATCCGTTTCTTGTGCAATAACACAGCTGGAAAAATATTTTGACACAAACCCTTGTTCCTGAAATATAGCAATAAAACATATATAATGTTAAAATACATTACAGTGAATAGCACAGTATAGTAGGGTAGTTTAAGGACCTCTCCCCACTTCAACTTCTATATTTCTCCAACATCTACAACTATCTAAAACGCACCATCATGTTATACAGTCCAAATTCCATGTGCAATATAGAATACAGCTCTATTGTCAGGACACAATATAATATGCACAGTTTATTTTTTAACTTATGAACTACTAAAAATAGATAACACAGACAAAGGCAACACAGGTAAAGTTACACAGGCAGAAGTTACCAAAATTTGTTTTGTGTAAACATTTAATGAATGTGCATAGTAAAGATGTTCAAAGGGTCTGGTATTAAATGTCAGAAGTCATAATATCGACAGTCAAAATGTCAACATCAAAATGTCCACAAGTACAAAATGTCAACAAGTCAAGTTGTTGACAGGTCAAAATGACAGTTGCTCAATTTATTTATTAACAGGTTTTTATAGGGTGCCAGCAGATTACGTAGCGCTTAACAATTTTAACAATCATTATAACAAGACTGGGTGGTATCAAACAGACTGGGTAGATAAGTGGGCCCTGCCCACAAGCTTACACTCTATAGGACAATGGCAATGTTAGGGTAAGGCTGCGGGAAACAGATGGTTAGGATTTCTAGGGGGGGGTTAAGGTTATGGTTAGGATAAAAGACTTACCTGTCAGTATAGAAATCTTTGCGACTCCGGAAGTCGCAGCACAGCTATATTCTAAAATGGAGACTGCCGCCAATTGCTAGCAGTCGCCATTCAACTGCCGTACGATGGTCTGTTGCAAAACAGACAATCGTCTTGGCAAATTACACCCATAATTCTTGGACCCCAGCAAAACATACAACAGCCTACTAAAGTATTTCCTGTAAATCTCTATATTGATCTAGGAGGAAAGGTAGAGTTACAGTTCATAAGTGCATTACTGGTAGAGATGTATTGGATGGGCAGTACTGCTTCTCCCTTTAAAAACTATTGCATAAACTTTTTTTGGGGGGGTCTTAGGGTAGGCTATAGAGATGGGAGGGTTAGAGTTAGGCTGCAGGGAAGGGAGGGTTAGGGTAATGGAAGGGGAGGGTTAGAGTTAGGGAAACAGTTGAGGTAGTTTTTCCTCTTACCTATCGGAGCACCACTATGCCTAATCAAGACATAAGCAATCGATATCCCAGCCACTTCGGAACTTGCTGGGAGAGAATGGTCCTATCAAATAGGGCCATTTGCAACGGGTACCCACACTCACAACAACATGTGCTGCCATGGTGCAGTTCAGGAAACCAGATTACCAGGTAATAATATAAATGTTTCCTCCTCCTCCCCATGGCAGCAATTAAGTAATGGGTCATACCCAAGCAGTTTATATTCACTGTGTGGGCAATAACAATACACAATATTTGGACCCAACTCTATAACATAAATATTTACATATATACTCTTTTTATTTATATATATATTTTTTTTAATATTACTGCACTCTTCTCCCATTTTGGATCTGCTGAGCCCAGTTGTCTGAATATTTAACATATAGTGCTTCCTGAAAGTGTAAAAGGATGACCAACCTGCTGCCTTACATAATTCCTTTATAAAGGCAAAATCCCTTTCTGCCCATGAAGTTGAATCTGACCTCGTAGAATATGCTTTCCACCCCTTAGCTATAAAAGCTTTTGTGGCTGAACCACCCCTATTATTTCCCTTAATCAGAACAAATAAATGCTTAAATATTATAAATGAAGCAGTTCAATCCAGAAACACCCCCATGGTACTCACTAAATCTAGACAATGCAATTTAGCCTACTTTTCTCCCTAAGGACAAAAAGATGGCAACACATTCTTCTGATTTACATGAAATTCAGACACTACCTTAGTTAAATCTTGAGATTTGTCCTAAGAGAAAAATATGGACACAGCGAAAATTAATCTAAATATAAAAAATCAATAGATGCATTCATTAAAAAGCAACCAAGCAGGTAGAAAACTGATTTTTATTGTAAACAACTGAATTCTGAAAAAGAATGCCGCTGTGGCAATAGATAAAACAGTATGTCTGAAAACCGATCCGAACAATACTGGCAATTATAAAAATAATCGTTCCCTTATGAAGGTACGCATACATATATTAATGGCACAACCAAGGGAAGAATGTTAGAAAGTTGATACAGACAAAATAAGTGCTCAATAATTAGCTTCACAAAATGTAATTAGTGCATTCAATATTAACTACGTCCTCTGTTATAACGTATCTGAGTCCTAGGGCTGGATCCAGACCTTGTTAAGTGCATGAACTTAGTTACTCCTGGGCTAAACCATCTTGATTGCAGGGGAGTCATATTTCATCTGTTGCAAACAGTATTAGATATGAGAGGTGATGTTTCCTTTCCCAAGTCTAAATAACAGTGTGATAGTAAAGCTGGTCAGTATCTGTGTGCAGTAAGCAATTCAAAGATATATCCCTGCATGCAAAGTATACAATTAACTTAACTCCCCCTGAATTCAACATGGTTTAGCCCAGGTGTAACTAAGTTAATGCACTTAACAAGGTCTGGATCCAGCCCCTGGTCACTGAAACTTCATTAGCAGCTTAAAAGTCTGCAAGTGAAAGGAGTTCCTGACCTTAAATGAATAAACAAGGAAATATAAAGATGGTATAAACAGGGGTTACCATAGTTTCAAGGTGTTAACAGTATTATATAGGTAATATCTCCAGGAACTGGATCCTCCTCTGTGTTGTGTGGTGCAAAAGTAGGATTGTCCTAATGACAACTTTTTCCTGAAAAAAATTGGTAAAAAAGGACATCCTCCTTGCTGAGGTGATGGCCACCAAAAACACTACTTTCCACGTGAGTAACTTAAATGAAATTTTTTCTATAGACAACAGTGATTAAGTTTCTATTCCCATCGGACTAAGGGACATCTAAATACTGGTTTCAACCTAGAGACCGCTTGAATAAAACTCCTAATATACCTATTTGTAGTCAACTCACAGTCCAACAAAGCACTAAGTGCTGAGTTCTGTATGTCAAAGACTCTGTGATTCTGGGATCTGAATTGGGGACCCCTGGGTTGTTGTAGGGTTCAGGAACTCTGTCGCAGCAGGGCATGCTCATTGGCTGGAACACAAGGAATGGTAGTAAATGTGACCGTCCAGAGAATGAGACCACAGGGAAAGACATTGGAGACAGAGGCAGTGGACTGCAGTAGAAACTGAAGTAATTGGGACTGCAATGGAGACAGAAGCAGTTGGGACTGCAATTGAGACAGAAGCAGTTGGGACTGTAATGGAGACCGAATCAGTTGGGACTGCAATGAAGACAGAAGCAGTTGGGACTACAAAGGAGACTCTTAGCGGTGTGGTGGTATTTTACAGATGCACCCATTGGCAGAATGCTGCTGAAGCCTGTAGTGCAGAGAGCGCTGTGTTAGAGAACCACATACACTTGCAGATGATGAATGATGGAACTTGTAATGCAGAGAGCGTTATGCACTGGCAGGTGTGAGACTGTGCCAGGGATTTAAATAGAACATGCTCAGAGTCCATAGGCTGATTAAATGTCATGTGGAATCCAAGGAGCATTTGATTGGACTAAAACAATTACCTGACTGCATTCAATATGGCCGTGCCCATGAACCGAACAATATGCACACCTACGGAACTCAGGTTAGCTAGGATTCAGGAAAGAGCAGACCACGATGGAGGTCCTTGACCAGTGCTGCTGCCGAATCCCAAGTAATAGCTACGTTTGATCTTGAAGGTGCCACAATTTGTGACACTGTACCTTCAAAGAGCTGAGCGACAAACCCTTGTCCAGACCTGCCTGCAAGAAATCTAGAATACAGTTAACAGAAACATCACGTTGTCTGATATTCCTGCTCTTACAAAGAAAGAAAATACTTTCAACACTAGCTTCTTTCCTGTCTTAAGTAATGTATTAATTACCTTAGTGGAAAAACCCTGGTTTTTCAGGGTCTCGGTCTCAGTAACCAGACAGTTAGCTTTAAAGACTCTGGATTCTGATGATACAGCTGACCTTGACAGAGCAGGTCCAAGCGTATTAGTAATGTCCGCAGTTCAACAACTGCTAACTGTAGGACTGGTGGAAGCCAAAACCTCTGGGGTCAATAAGGCAACACTGCAATTATTGTTGCTGAACCCCTCTGTATTTTATTTGAGAACATAAGGAATCATCGTTATTTGGGGAAATATGTACACAAGCCCACCATTCCATTGTACCGTTACAGCATTAACCACTAGAGTCTACGGATCTCGGTACCTTGAAAGGAACTCCTGAACTTTTCAGTTTGTCCTTGTCGCCATTAGGTCTACTTGGGATAGATCCCAATCTCTCCATAAGTTTTGAAAAAACCTCTTGGTTCAATCCCCATTCTCCCAGGTGAAGTAATCAGCGGGTTCACCTGGGAGAATGGGGATTGAACCAAGAGGTTTTTTCAAAACTTATGGAAAGATTGGGATCTACCCCAAGTAGACCTAATGGCGACAAGGACAAACTGAAAAGTTCAGGAGTTCCTTTCAAGGTACCGAGATCCGTAGACTCTAGTGGTTAATGCTGTAACGGTACAATGGAATGGTGGGCTTGTGTACATATTTCCCCAAATAACGATGATTCCTTATGTTCTCAAATAAAATACAGAGGGGTTCAGCAACAATAATTGCAGTGTTGCCTTATTGACCCCAGAGGTTTTGGCTTCCACCAGTCCTACAGTTAGCAGTTGTTGAACTGCGGACATTACTAATACGCTTGGACCTGCTCTGTCAAGGTCAGCTGTATCATCAGAATCCAGAGTCTTTAAAGCTAACTGTCTGGTTACTGAGACCGAGACCCTGAAAAACCAGGGTTTTTCCACTAAGGTAATTAATACATTACTTAAGACAGGAAAGAAGCTAGTGTTGAAAGTATTTTCTTTCTTTGTAAGAGCAGGAATATCAGACAACGTGATGTTTCTGTTAACTGTATTCTAGATTTCTTGCAGGCAGGTCTGGACAAGGGTTTGTCGCTCAGCTCTTTGAAGGTACAGTGTCACAAATTGTGGCACCTTCAAGATCAAACGTAGCTATTACTTGGGATTCGGCAGCAGCACTGGTCAAGGACCTCCATCGTGGTCTGCTCTTTCCTGAATCCTAGCTAACCTGAGTTCCGTAGGTGTGCATATTGTTCGGTTCATGGGCACGGCCATATTGAATGCAGTCAGGTAATTGTTTTAGTCCAATCAAATGCTCCTTGGATTCCACATGACATTTAATCAGCCTATGGACTCTGAGCATGTTCTATTTAAATCCCTGGCACAGTCTCACACCTGCCAGTGCATAACGCTCTCTGCATTACAAGTTCCATCATTCATCATCTGCAAGTGTACGTGGTTCTCTAACACAGCGCTCTCTGCACTACAGGCTTCAGCAGCATTCTGCCAATGGGTGCATCTGTAAAATACCACCACACCGCTAAGAGTCTCCTTTGTAGTCCCAACTGCTTCTGTCTTCATTGCAGTCCCAACTGATTCGGTCTCCATTACAGTCCCAACTGCTTCTGTCTCAATTGCAGTCCCAACTGCTTCTGTCTCCATTGCAGTCCCAATTACTTCAGTTTCTACTGCAGTCCACTGCCTCTGTCTCCAATGTCTTTCCCTGTGGTCTCATTCTCTGGACGGTCACATTTACTACCATTCCTTGTGTTCCAGCCAATGAGCATGCCCTGCTGCGACAGAGTTCCTGAACCCTACAACAACCCAGGGGTCCCCAATTCAGATCCCAGAATCACAGAGTCTTTGACATACAGAACTCAGCACTTAGTGCTTTGTTGGACTGTGAGTTGACTACAAATAGGTATATTAGGAGTTTTATTCAAGCGGTCTCTAGGTTGAAACCAGTATTTAGATGTCCCTTAGTCCGATGGGAATAGAAACTTAATCACTGTTGTCTATAGAAAAAATTTCATTTAAGTTACTCACGTGGAAAGTAGTGTTTTTGGTGGCCATCACCTCAGCAAGGAGGATGTCCTTTTTTACCAATTTTTTTCAGGAAAAAGTTGTCATTAGGACAATCCTACTTTTGCACCACACAACACAGAGGAGGATCCAGTTCCTGGAGATATTACCTATATAATACTGTTAACACCTTGAAACTATGGTAACCCCTGTTTATACCATCTTTATATTTCCTTGTTTATTCATTTAAGGTCAGGAACTCCTTTCACTTGCAGACTTTTAAGCTGCTAATGAAGTTTCAGTGACCAGGGGCTGGATCCAGACCTTGTTAAGTGCATTAACTTAGTTACACCTGGGCTAAACCATGTTGAATTCAGGGGGAGTTAAGTTAATTGTATACTTTGCATGCAGGGATATATCTTTAAATTGCTTACTGCACACAGATACTGA
>WWET01001869.1:19962-32774 GCA_011038615.1 Limnodynastes dumerilii | reverse complement strand
GGCACCCACTAAGGTTAGAGGAAAAGAAGTTTCACAACCAGCAAAGAAAAGGGTTCTTCACAGTTAGGGCAGTCAGGATGTGGAGTCACTGCCAGGAAAGGGTTCTTCACAGTAAGGGCAGTCAGGATGTGGAATTCACTGCCAGAAAAGGTTGTGATGGCAGATTCACTGGATATGTTTAAGAAAGGATTAGATACATTTTTAGCAGAAAAGGACATTCAGGGTTACCAGGACCGCTAATTTAAATAAAGGACAGTAGTGGAGCAAGGGAGAAATGTATGTATTTATTTATCTTAGGATTGCAACAGTTTTGAGGTTGCTTTATATGGATTAACTTCAAATATAAAGATAGGGATCGCAGGAGATCCAAAATAGGTTGAACTTGATGGACTGTTGTCTTTTTTCAACCTCATCAACTATGTAACAATGTAACGTTCTCTAGCGTGCCATCCGGGCACTATTTTACTCCCTGGGGGTTCCCATAGCTGATGAAAAGACAGAGGGTCCTGCATCATGTCTATCGTTTCTTGGTTTTGAGAGTGACACTGAGGCGGGCCTCTGCCGTCTCCCAAGGGACAAGATAGAGCAGTTACATTCAGCCATTTCACAAGTTTTGGATCCCCCAGTCACTACTCATTATGCAATCCCTTTTGGGTTCCATTTTGCCTGCAGAATCATTCCCATGGGGAGGGTTTTCTGTCACCAGATGGAGAAGGCAACAGCGGGGCTCTATAGACGGCAAGCTCCCATATGTGTGTCAAGGGCTATGAGTGCAGATTTAAGGATCTGGGACCTTTTCTTGCAGAATTTCAATGGCATTTGGGTCTGGCCTTCCCCTCTCACACGTAATCTAAACATACACCTGCAGACAGATGCGGCTGGAGCTACAGGGTTCGGGGCGTACCGCAATGGTGATTGGTGCGCCTGCGAATGGCCTAGTAGCTGGTCAGAGTCAGGCCTCACACGGAACATGTTACTGTTGGAATTTTTTCCAATAGTGGTGGCAATCGAACTATGGTCTGAATGCTTCCAGGACAGAACTGTCATCTTTGTGTGTGACAATCTCTGAGTCATTCAGACCGATAACCGGCAGAGCGCACGCTCACCCCCGGTGGTCTGATTGCTTAGGCACTTGGTCTTGCGCTGCTTGCAAAACAATATTAATTTCAAGGCAGAACATCTCCCAGGGGTAGACAATTGCCTGGCAGATGCTCTATCACGTTTGGATTGGCCCCTCTTTTATCAGCTTGCCCCTAACGCTGCAGTGACAGGTGCCCAATGCCCCGCTTATCTCTGGCAGATTGCGATCCATAAGTCTTGCCCTGCAGTCCCTGGCTCCCGCTACTCTAAGATCATACAAAGCTGCATGGCCAGGATGGACTTCATTTAAAGTTGCAAACCCACCTGGGGCAGGCAGTGAGAGAGGCTGCCTTCACAATTACATATCTGGTTTGTATGCCCAAATTAAGTCCAAGGCATACATGTCCAGTTCACTCACGGGTCTGGCTTTCTTCTTTAAACTTCATGGACTGCCAGACCTTACCAAAGACTTTGTAATTTCCCGGGCACTTCGCGTGTGGGACAGGTCACAACTGTGATTGCCAGATGCGAGGCAGCCCATTACTATTCCTATGTTGGCAAAATTAATTTCGGTAACGACAACAATAGCAAACTCCCCTTATGAGTCCCTCCTGTTCCAAACAGCTTTCGCAGTCGCTTTTGGTGGTGTTTTTAGAGTAAACAAGCTGGTGGCAGCTTCCAAGTCAGCCACAGCAACAGGCATGCTTGCCTGTAATGTTAGCTTGTTGCCAGATTCTCTGCAATGTAGGTTGTTGGGAACAGGGCCGAATCAAGTCTTCGGTGGGCCCAAGGCACTTAAGACGGGGGACCCTATGATTTAAAATGAAGAGCATAGGACCAGATTCTCACTTAAGAAGAAAGCTTCTTAAGTGCATATAAATACAAACAGAGTTTCTGTTCGTATTTCTATGCACTTAAGAAGCTTTCTTCTTAAGTGAGAATCTGGTTCATAGTGTCTATGCCCCATAACTACACTGTGCCCCCAACTGGTGTTGCCCCTCTCTACTGCCCTCCCTTTATGTTAATCCTGTGAATCACAGAGATTAGTCTTGCTCTGCAGTTCTGCTCTTGCCTCAGGTTGGCTGTCAGTCTTCTTGCTCTATTGCTCGTCAGCGTCTTCCGAGTGTCTTGCCGCTTTTCACTCTTGCTGCTCCTCAGTCCTCACTTTACGGCTGGGCGTGGTGATGTCACACCTGGCTGACACACATAAAGGAAACAGGGAAAGCTGGGAACCAGCCAGCTTACCTTCCTGGTGCAAGGTGGTGAATTTTTATTATATATATATATATATATATATATATATAGTCCAAAACAAGGTCAGCTGACCAAGGTGCACACTATGAAAAATACTGAAGAAGTAATTGTGGGTGCCAGACTCAAAGTAGTAGACAAAATAGATAGGTCAGATATTATAGTCACAACAGAGGAGAGAAATATCCCAATATTCCAATACGACAAAGTGCTAGTGCAGTAATAGTGACATCTTCATAAAAACAAATGAGTAGCAGTATTAGGAGTATATTCCGGTCAATGATGGTGTCCAACCAGTAATTGAAAGTACAATAAGGCTTCAGCCCATATCAAAACAATGTCTCAGATGTCTATCAAAATAACAACTTTATTCATATGAACAGGAAAAACCTAATAATATAAAAGTAATAGTCTCAATGGGCCTGATCCAGAACTACGCCTCGAAACGAATTTACGCGTGGCAGAGACCTAAAATAGCTGTTTTGTACACACTGCGCATGCGCTCCATAGAAAATACGCACATTAACATAGCGTAATTGTGAATTCACGTATGTGTCCCGTAAATACTTACGTGTGGGCATGCCAATTTTACGTTTCAACAAAATACGTGTGAAATACGTGAAGTAGGCGGGGGGTTGTATTTAAAGTGTACAGTATGGGCGTGCTTAGCTGCGTAAACTCGTCTAGGCCATACGTACGTGTGCGTATGACAGCGGTTACGCTGGAAAAAGTTAAGGTACGGTTTGGAAAGCGTATCTTAACAAAATACGTCCATGCAAGGGGTGTGCCGAGGGGAGTGTGACGAATTTACGCATACAAAAATACGCTCCGCGAATAAACGTACGGCAAACGTAGTTCTGGATCTACCCCAATGTAACCATGTAATAAATGAAATAGAAAAAAACATTATACTGGGCTACATTCAATTAAAGCACATTTTATAAAGTAAAACTATAGAAGGAATGAACTATTAAAGCATAAAAATCTACACATATTAAATATACCTCCATCCAGCCTTTCTACCTCCTCCTTCTGTGTGTTTCTTTACAGCCATACAATATTCTCCTCCATGTGTGTGTGTCTCTCTACAGTCATCTAATCTCCCCTCCATGAGTGTCTCTGCAGCCATCCAATCCCCCACCTTGTGTGTGTGTGTGTGTGTGTGTGTGTGTCTCTACAGTCATCTAATCTCCCCTCCATGAGTGTCTCTATAGCCATCTAATATCCTCCTCCATGTGTGTGTCTCTCTACAGCCATCTAATCTCCCCTCCATGAGTGTCTCTACAGCCATCCAATATCCTCCTCAATGTGTCTCTCTAAAGCCATCCAATATCCTCCTCCATGAGTGTCTCTACAGCCATCCAATCCCCCTCCTTGTGTGTGTGTGTCTCTACAGTCATCCTTTCCTTCCCTCTTTTCAGTCAGCTTTATTACTCCTCCTTCTGTGTATCCAACCAGCCTTATTGCCCCTCCTTCTGTGTATCCAATCAGCTTTATTGCCCCACCTTATATGTTCAGCCAACCTTATTGGTGTCCAGTCAGCCTTTTTCCCCTTTTTAAATCAGCCTTATTCTTTTCAGTCAGCCTTATTGCATTTTTTCCCCTTTTTAAGTCAGCCTTATTCTTTTCAGTCAGCCTTATCTGTGTATCCAACCAGCCTTATTACCCATCCTTCTGTGTCCAGTCAGCTTTATTGTTCCCTCCTGTTTGTCCAACTAGCCTTATTGCCCCTCCTTCTGTGTATTCAACCAGCCTTATTACCCCCTCTTCTGTTTGTCCAATCAGTCTTATTGCCCCCTCTTTGTGTCCAGCCAGCTTTATACCCCCTACTTCTGTGTATCCAACCAGCAATAAGACTGCCCCTTCCTCGTGTATCCAATCAGCCTTATTGCCCCTTCCTCCTGTTTCCAAGAAATATGTTTGCCCTCTTTGTGTCCCGCCAGTCTTATTGCCACCTCCTTATGTGTCCATAAGATAAATCAGGAAGAAGATTTTCCCACACTAGCTAACTAAATCTTATGAGTGTTCCTTTTTATATTCAATCAGTTAGACGTTATCAGTTACTTCTTAAATCATCAGAGAGGTCGGTGCTCCAATTCACTAAATTTAAACATTTTACAGAAGAGAAAAAAAGTAGTGCTTACAAATGGGCACACAGGAACATTCATATGGCACAATGGAAATATAAAAAAAAATTTTTTATTAGAATTTCTGTTAAAAAAAAGCGACATTTTTAAAATGAGAAAATATATAAAGTAGGTAAATTAAAATATGATGTCTCAAGAACCACCTCTCCAACCTATTATAATTTATATTTAAAATATTATAGTTGCCTTACGTGATAGCTGGGGTGTTTTATAAGATCATTTAAATTTTAGTGTCAACATAATCCCATCAACTCCCCTTGTGATTATCAGTAGTATTTAATAGTAAGATAGCATTATCAATGGCCCCAAAGATATTATTGAGCGGTCTCCAGCAGCCTTCCGTTCCCAACAGTGCACTGTTGGGAATGGAAGACTGCTGGAGACCGTCTCCGTTTGTATAGATATGGATGGGGTTGAGAAGAGGGGGGGCCCGTCTTGTGAGGGGGGGCCGTCTGAGGAGGAGGAGGGGGGGCCCGTGTGGGGGTCTGCACATGGGCCCCTTCATTTCCAGAAACGCCCCTGCTCCCCATCATTGCCCCCAGAATAGTATACTCTTTAGGACAATATCCAATATAGGAGATTATACATATTATACTATTTAATAACTTAATATCTTACTATTAAATACTATTGATAATCACAAAGGGAGTTGATGGGATTATGTTTACACTAAACTTTGAATGATGTTATAAAACACCCCAGCTATCACATAAAGCAACTATAATATTTTAAATATAAATTATAATAAGGTGGAGAGGTGGTTTTTAGGACATCATATTTTAATTTACCAACTATATCTATTTTCTCATTTAAAAAATGTAGCTTTTTTTTAACAGAAATTCTAATAAAAGTAATTTTTTATATGTTTATTGTCCTATGTGAATGTTCTGTGTGCTCATTTGTAAGCACTACTTCTCTTTTGCAAAAATCTTTGTGTCCACCCAGCCTTATTGTTTCTCATGTGTCCAGCTAACATTATTGCCCCTCTTGACCTGTGCCCCTCCATGGTCATTAAGGGGCTGATTCAGAGATGCGATTGCGAAAAGATCGCAAATATACGCACCTTAGCTAAGATCTTAGCAGGTTCCAGCCCACTGCAAAACCAGACACTCCCCTTGCAAACAGCGGTGGATCTTAAACTTAGACCACCATTGAATTGACTTAACTATACGCTGTCATTTGGGATCTTAAGTGACGTGGGAGCGTTCATTTAAGATCCTAAGTGTTAGTCCTCGCCCACTTTCCCTCATTTCCCTGCCTCCCCCCGCCCATTTCCATGCAAATCCTTAAGATCTTAAAGATTCGCTGCACTTAAGATCTTAAGTGCTTGCGATCGATTCAGACCTACGATCTTAGCGAATTTATGCTCCTAACCGCTACGTACATGGCGTTGCACTATTACTACGCATGCGCAGTTTTGCGAATTTTCTAAGATCTTAAATATACGCACCTAAGTGCCGTGGAAATCGCATCTCTGAATCAGCCCCTAAATCCACATTCCCCAACTACATTCTTCCATAATCTTACCTATACCATCTTATCACCTCCAGCTCTCTCCTCTGCAGCGCGCTCTGCAGATTGATGACGTCAGCGTGACCTTGGATCACGCTGGCATCTTGTAATCAGAGCTGCGGGCGGCTGTGCATAGCACAGACAGCTCTTTGCAGCAGGACTGGGCACTAGGAAACGGGTTCCCCAGCGTGCCAATCTGCTTTTGCAGATCACAGGCGGCGGGGGGCCCTCGGGGAGAGGGGGGCCCAGGGGCACGTGCCCCCTGTGCTTCCCCCCCCCTTAATCCGGCACTGGTTGGGAAGGGGAAATGGGTCACTTTGCCAAAACACCCTGTCAAAGAAATTTGCCCCGTAGCATGGAGCGCACAGTTTATGGCAGTTAGGTCCGATATTCGTTTGGTTTGGTTGTCCCACGCTAATGGTGAGCCATTAACCAAATTTCAATTCCGAGCTGTTTTTCAGAAGTGCTTGCAGGCCATTGGCGAATTTGGAACTCACTCATTCCGGATTGGCATAGCTACAGCAGCTGTTGCGGAGGGATCATCTGCCCAAGCCATCCAACATCTAGGGCGCTGGAGTTCATCCGCCTTCAAAGGTTACATCCGGCCGCACCTCTCTGGAGAGTTCGGTTGATAAGCGAGTTGACTTTGCAGTGAGAATGTTCCCTTTTCTTTCTTTCAGATTAGCTGGACCGCTTGCTGCTTTGCAGGGGCATGAAGGGATTTTTTCCTCCCGGCCCGGGGCAACAAGTAGTTTCCCTTCCATAGAAAAGATCCCCACAGCGCTGGGAGTATTTTTTTACCTTCACTCAGGGTCTTCAGTTTTGCTCCCCTAGGAACCCTAGTCAGTTAATTCTTTACAAACTGGTTCTCTCCAGCGGTGGTTGATTATATTTTCACAATGTCATATTGTTTTTCTTTACAGCAATCCCTTTGAGCAGGCGTAAGGTTTAAGTTTTTGGCCACTCCATCTACTATACAGAGAGGCACCTTACATCACACCCCATAGCCCTCCCTGATAATGCAGACCTTAGATGGCTTAATCTTAGGGGCATGATATGGGTGTAACTTTAAGTTCTTATTTTTAGCCTCTGAATCAGGCCCATATAGTATAGGAAGTTAGGGCGAGGCTTGAGGCCATGATTTGCATATTAACACAGCCTTGAGCCCATTGCATACCAGGAGAAATGCTACAATTTTATGAATCTCCCGGATATTCTGGTCCCGCTCTAGACAATAGACTAAAGCGGGCTTGTCCAACCTGTGACTCTCCAGGGGTTGTAAATATAGTCATGCTTTGATGGGTGCCTTCTATTTCCTTGCAGTTAAAGCATGCTGGGACTTGTAGTTTCAGAACCCATGCAAAGTCGCAGGCTAGCCAGACATGGAGTAGAGTTTCAAAGCCTGGAAAATAGATTTCCTTCAGAGAAAACTTGCTTTACACTATTGATTTAACCTTAACCTTAAACTTTATATAGATAATGTAAATTAAATGAATGCCATAGAATAATGTCAAAACACCAGCTAAGAAACTAGCCCTTATATACATTGTGCACGTGTTAAGTATTTAGTTGTGACTGAAGAGAAGTAAGAAGACAACAAAGGCAAACTATAAAAGCTTATAGTCAAAAAAGGGAATGTCCCAGAGCTGGAACCCAAATATGGAGAAAGCTACAAGGGGAAGGAAGCAGCCTAGGGCATCAGTATTCAGGGGATTCCCAATAATATAAGATAAATAAACTTATAAAATAACCTAATGGCACAATTTGCAATCCCCCTGAATTGTGTGTAAATAGTTTTTACTTTACATTTAATATATGAATTATTTTTAAATGAATCATACAAACAAAAGGATGATTGGGTAAAAAATAAAAATAAACTATAGAAAAAATGTAAATAATAAACAATGTTTATGTGAAAAATTATGCCGGATGATTTACAGTTAGAGCATAAATATTGAGAGGAGAAGAAGTAGACTGATAGAAATATATAAATACCTTTAGTGGTTGGGAAAATGATGGATCATCGTTAGGTAGAGAAAAAGCGATGGATTTAAAGTGAAGAAGAAAAAGTAGATGCTAGAACAATGTGCAGACACAGATGCTGTGAGTGTTATACTAAAATGGGCATTGTACAGTCACAATCACAAATGTTAAAGCACAGGTGGGTATAGGTGTCCAGAAATCTCTCAATAAAAATGTTGTAATCCTATTGCACGCAAGCATACTTTCAAAACACACAGGTCACTCAAGTTCTGAATATATTGAAAAAGAAAGCTAAAACTTGTTATGTTAATATGTAATGCAATGTAACAAATTAAGAAAGCATTATATGAATTAGAAATGTAATTGACTACAGCATGCCTGCCCAAGCTATGGATTTTCTGAAAATAGCAATGTACAATAAAAGCTGCCACCATGTAAATAACCTGTGTAACAGAAAGGGCAGGCACACATTATGTACGTATTCCTTGGGCCATTGAACATGGCCGATATGTTATGACTGTGCACTTTGTATCGGCAAAATTTTCATCTGCTAGTAGGGTTTTTTTTTTTATCATATCACTGCCAAAAACGGTAAATTATTACCTGTTAATTTGGTTTCCTTTACTCCTACATGTCAGCACACGAATGGGTTAACACATCCCCTCTGGAGCCAGACAGGAACTATGAAGACACCGGCATATATAGCAGTCCACTTCCTGCTTCCTGTGTCTTCCACTTTCATAAGCTTTAATATACAACTCAACATCATTAAACACAAAAATACAATAGGGTAGGGAAGTGTGTGCTGACATGTAGGAGTAAAGGAAACCAAATTAACAGGTAATAATTTAACGTTTTCCATTTACCTCCTCATGTCAGCACACGAATGGGATGTACCTTAGCAGTTCACATCACTGGGTGGGCACTAATAATACATGGCAACTGCCTTAATAACTGAAATTTTAAGCTACCGCTTCAAGGATGCGCTTGCCAAAGCTTGCGTCAGCCGCTGACAATACATCCAATCTATAATGTTTTGAAAAGGTGTGGATTGAGGACCACCCTGCTGCTTTGCACGGTTCCGTCACTGTAGCAGCTCCTTTTTCTGCCCATGAAGACGCCACTCCTCTTGTGGAATGTGCTTTAATGTCCTTGGGCACCGTTATATTTTTAGCTTGATATGCTTTCATAATGCAAGTTTTGATCCATTGGGCCATAGTAGTCTTTGACGCTGGACTTCCTTTTCTTGCTCCTTCTGCCAGTATAAATAGTTGCTTGGATTTCCTGAAATGTGAGGTTCTGGATATATAAATAGACAAGGCTCGTACTAGGTCTAACTTATTAAATTTCACTTCTTGTGTAGTCACAGGTTTGGGATAGAACTCTGGTAGACACAACTCCTGATTAATATGAAATTTCGAGACAACTTTAGGCAGAAATTCAGGATTAGTCCTTAATACTACCCTATTCGGGAAGAAATTAAGATAGGTCTCTTTTGCCCATAGTGCCTGCAACTTGGATATGTGCCTCGCCGATGTAATGGCGACTAAAAACAGAACTTTAATATTTAGCATAGTTAAACTTATCTCCTCCAGGGGCTCAAAAGGAGAATCTGTGAGAGCTTCCAAGACTAAGTTCAAGTCCCATGGACCTATAGGCTTGTGAAATTGAGGATTTATCTTCTTGGCTGCTTGGAGAAATTTTATTATATATTTGTTTTTTGCCAAGTTGTCATCCAACATCACACTCAATGCTGACACTTGCACTTTGAGTGAACTTAAAGCCAGACGCTTCTCAAGTCCTGCCTGTAAAAATTATAGAATTACTGGAATATCAATGTCTTGAACATTTCTTGAATTACACCAAGAGAGGAATATCTTCCAAATTCTGTGGTACGTGGCACAAGTGGACTGCTTTCTAGCTTGAAGCAATGTATCAATCACTCTCTCAGAGAAGCCTTGTTTCTTTAAACTTTTCCTCTCAATAGCCATGCTGTTAACCTTAAGGGCCCTGGGTGTGGATGAGCCACTCGTCCCTGTGTCAAAAGAGTTGGATGTACTGGCAAAGTCCATGGTGTATCTATGGACATCTTGAACAATCTTGGAGAACCATGGTCTCCTTGGCCAAAACGGAAGTATCGCTATGGCTAGTGTCACCTCTTGTTGCAGCTTCCTCAATACCCGTGGGATCATAGGTATAGGAGGAAATATGTACACTTTTTGGAAGTCCCAAGGTACTGATAGTGCATCCGTGGCAAAGGCTTGTTGCTCCTTGTAATGGGAAAAGTATTGGTTGACTTGCCTGTTGCTCGCTGTGGCCTTCGTCAGATCTACTTGAGGAGTACCCCATCTGAGAACTATCTGCTGGAATATCCTGCTGTCTAGACACCATTCTCCTGGTTGTAATTTTTTTCTGCTCAACCAGTCTGCTATGCCGTTGTCTTTGCCTGCTACATACACTGCGTTGATGTCCTTGAGATGTTCTTCGGATCAAGCCAGTAATGGTTTCAATTCTTTGCTCAGAGACCAGCTCCTGGTCCCCCCTTGTTTGTTTAGATAAGCCACTACTGCCTTGTTGTCCAAGTGAATAGTGACCACTCATCCTATAACGTGGTGTTTCAAGTTTCTTAGTGCAGAGAAGACTGCCTTCATTTCTCTTATGTTCGAGTGCATCCGAGAGACTTTTCTTGACCATGTCCCTTGAACCATTCTGTGGCCGCAGGAAGCTCCCCCAGGCTGGCATCTGTAGTAACTACTACAGGTCTTTCTATCGCAAAGGATTTTCCTCCTTCTAATCTTTTCCTGCTCAGCCACCAGCAGTAAGTCTGTTTCTTACTGCTGAGGATAATAGTATCTTCTGCTGTAATCTCTTCGGGTTTTTGTCCCACTGCATCAGAAAGCAATTTTGAAGCGGCCTTAGATGCGCCTTTGCCCATGGTATTAAGTCTAGCGATGCCGACATTAGCCCCAAGACTCTCATACAGTCTTTCGCTGTTGCAGACTTTTGACTTAGTTTCTCAGTTTCTTTAGTTCGATTATCATGTTTGATATTCTTTCCTGGGTCAATGCTACATTGAGAGTGATACTATTTATCCTGATCCCCAAGTATTTCAGACTTGTTTCTGGAACTAGATGACTCTTTTGGAAATTCACTATCCACCCATGAGTCTGAAGTGACTGTATTATCCTTTGTGTATGATCTGTCACTTCTTCTTTTGATGACGCTGCAATTAGAATTTCATCTAAATAGGGCTATAGTGCTATGCCCTGTAGCCTCAACTTTTCTATGAGTGTTATTAGAACTTTTTAGAAAATTCTAGGAGATGTTGCCAGTCCGAACGGCAGTCCAACAGGACTGGGGACTCTACAAATGTTGGTGTCGGTACTACTGTGAATTCTATGTTGTAACCTTTCCTTAGAATTTCCAGGACCCACCTGTCCACAATAGAATCTTCCCAAATCTTCAAAATTTGTCTTCCTCCCACTGTGCCATCCGGACTGGCAGGCCTGGCATCATTGTGCGAATCCTCTGAGTGTAGACTTGATGTCTCTATTTCTTTGTCCACGAAAATTATACCTGGATGAGAAGGATTGACCCCTCCTATATCCTCTTCCTGGTCTGTATGTTTTTGCATCCCTAAAGTCTGTAAACGCGCCTCTTCATGATCTGGACTGAATATTTTTCTTCTCTTTCTCCTGGGGTAGCCATGCCGACTTCCCACCTGAAAGTTTCGAAAATTATTTCGTCCAAATTCTGTCCAAAAAGGAACTCACCTTGGAAAGGTAGTGTCAGAAGTCTATTCTTAGAATGGGTATCTGCCGACCAGGATTTCAACCAGAGAGCTCTTCTTATCACTGTAGATGTGGCACCTGCCCTGGCAGCTAGTCTGACGGAGTCCATTGATGCCTCACATAAAAACTCGATTGCCAGTTGCATATTTTGAATTTGTTTTAGCAGATCCGCCCTTTTGATGCCGTCTAACACATACCTCTACAGCGAGTTTGTCTAGCTTCTTAGAACCCTTGATGTAATGGCCATCACCGCTGCCAGTTTCAATGCAGCACCTGCCAATATATGTTGTTTTTTTAAACCAACCTCCATTTTCTTTTCCATTGGATCCTTGAATGCTGAGACGTCTTCCAGTGGGAGTGTAGTTTTATTTCGCAATCCTTGCTATCGCTGGATCAATCCTGGGTGCTTCTTCTCACTTTCTAGTTTCTTCCTGTGGGAAAGGATATAATTTGCTCATCCTGTTAGTGGGAGACACCCTTCTATCTGGGTGCTTCCATTCTTCCATAACAATATCTTTAAGGGTTTGTGATAAAGGAAAATTTCTGGGTTTTTTCCATGATTCTTTAAATAACAAATCCTGTAGCTTAAGCTCATCCTTTGTTTCTTCTATATTCAAGAATTTATTTATAAGTTTTAGCAGGTTTTCAACTAAGTCAGGATTTAATGTTTCCTCTGTCTGGGATTTGACTGAACCTTCATCAGAATGACATGACGCTTCCGATAATAGTGCCAATTGTTCCGTATCTGATTCATCTGATACATCACTTATTAACTGTCTTGGTCTTTTCAATGTTAATTTTTCGAAATCCTTTTTAGTCACAAATGTGCCCGTTAAATCCTTCTTTATTAGATCAATTAGTTCCCTCAGCTGTGGATTTGGTTGTTGTGCTTCCTTAGTGCTACAAACTTTAAAGTTGTACAGTCATCTGGTAACTTAGAATCACAATAAGAACATCTTGAAAGGTGTTTCTTCTTATATTTTGCTTTAAGATCTGTTTCTGACCTAAGAAAACACAACTCTCACTACTCTGAACTATATATATATAT
>WWET01001869.1:3848-19947 GCA_011038615.1 Limnodynastes dumerilii | reverse complement strand
ATATACACATAAAAAAACACATGCTGAATAGGCTTATCCCGACTTCCTATGTTGGGGCCATTTATCCTCTGCCAAAGGTATCACAGACATTTTATGTATGCTGTAATAAAGGTAAGTATTACCATTCTGAACCATCAAAGGAGGATGTAACAAATAGCAGATTCCTTACTGTCTTTCAAGCAGCAGAACGCCAGGTCTGTCAGTCCTATGGAGCCTGAGACCATGTGCAGCGTTCATTTACTCACAGGTGCAGTTCCCCTTTAAGCCTTGGCGCCTGCTTGTGACATCACTGCCGCCCGCCATTTACTGGATATCTTGGGGCATGAACAGCGCAGCGCTGCTAACGAGCAGCCACTGTCCTGTGAGTCACGGCTCCTGACTTTCCCTCGATGTAATAGGGGCAAGAACCGGAGTATAGCACTATTCAGCGCTATGGAGGCCGGCACTACCACCTCTGTTCCCGGTCTAACTACCAGCGGCATTGACCAGGGAACTCCAGCATGCGTCGGGGACCTAACAAAGAAAAAACCCTAAGGTAACTCCTAACAACACATCCATTCTAGCTCCAACAGGAAAATAGAAGACACAGGAAGCAGGAAGTGGATTGCTATATATGCCGGTGTCTTCTTAGTTCCTGTCTGGCTCCTGAGGGGATGTGTTAACCCATTCGTGTGTTGACATGAGGAGGTAAAGGGAAAATAAGATTTAATGATAAGGCCTACTGGTACAGGTGAGACAGAAAACCTGGCAGATGAATGAATGCCATTCTTCATTCTGAACATGAAGTGGGCTCTGTGTTAGGGATTGGGGGGCGAGTGGAGATACTGGCTGGATTATCACTGTGGTAGCAGTGGGGGATCAGCAGAACACAGTAAAAACTGAATAATGAATATGAGATGTAGGGACCGTCACATTGCTGTAATTCACAGCTCAAGCTTGAATGACCAAGAAAATGTTCTATGACATGGTTTACATTTCGTGAAAATGTGCTAAGCCCGTGCTGTTCCTCTCACACATATTATTCAGCCACATGGAATGGGGATCATATTGGTAAAGGGCTTGGTTTTGTTGGAGTCCAACAGAAGACAATTTGTTGGCATTGCCTTTTGGAAAGGTGTAAAAAAGACAAGGAGCCAGATTTACTAAGCTGCGGTAAAGGAAAAGTGGAGATGTTGCTCGTAGCAACTAAATTCCAGCTCTCACTTTCCTATTCCATAATAGAAAATGTCAGCTAGAATCTGATTGGTTGCTATGGGCAATATCTCTACTTTTCCTTTACCCACAGCTTAGTAAATCTGGCCCATGATGTTTTTGTTTGGCAAATATGGAAAATATAGTAAGTATCTTTCTCCTTTCTTCTATCACTAATCTCATCACTGATATCAGATGTAGTAACACAATATGCTTTCATCCCCACTAGAATAGCATAACAAAGTATGAAGAAGATTGTGTATTCCTCTCCTTCATATAAATTGTAATTCATCTTAATGAACTCCAAATTTTCTACATTTTTGGGAAGTAACCAAGTTGCCAAATTATAGTAATCAGATTTCAGGATGCTGTATAGCCACAATCTTAGTGAAGAGAAAACAGTACTATTTTTTCTCACAAGCAAATGTTTTACACACAGTATTTTTGAAGGAAATTCATTTAATAATGTGTCAGAATCTGAAAGATCAGACTAAAATATAGCTCTCATGCACTACTTTGTCAGGTATAGTGTCACTCTCAGGTCATGATGTGCCCCTTTTAATAACCCTACACTCAGACAGATGTTGGCTTAACAATTTAAATTTGCCTGCCCATGCAGTACAACATGGTATTGCTCAGGTCTACACTTGCAACTAAAAAAAGGTGTAAGTGAAGCTCTGAATCAGCCCTAACACGAGATTCCAAATTAAAATAAATCAAATCATAATGGTTGTTTGCTCTATCCATCCATTTGATGCGTGTATTTAGGAATAATACACAGGGTGATTTTCCACCAAAAAAGGTTATTTAAGAGCATACAATACAAATAGTCAAATGTAAAATTATCCACAACACAAGTATCCCAAGTTAAGGATTGATACAAATCTTGACTCAATAAATCTTTGGTTAAGCAAGGTATATAAATATAATGTGAAGTAAATTGGCTTTATGAGTATTTGGCAATATTATGCTGCTATCCCAAGTATAATACACAGCTGATACTGCAGCCCACACAGATAGCTCTTGACAGAATATGAAGTAGATTGTCAAAGAGGCAAGCAGAGTCAGAAATACCTGGAATGCCAGATGCTGCATGTGGTTTGTAGGTTTAAGTATGTGTTTTGTAGAAGTATTGGTGTATTTAGTAATAAGCATAGAAAAGGTATTATTATTTGTACAACCTCAATATTATATTATATTATATTTCATTTTATATTATATTATCAGAAGAATTTTACAATACCTTAGACTTGTGTCCATTTACTTTATGACAGTCTACTATCTGTTCTCCATTTCTTCAATAATGTCTTTTAAATGTTCCAAATTATGTACAAGATTGATATTCTCTTGTTGAAGCTCAGCGATGGAAATCATTGCTTTATTATACTTATACTTTATCATAACTACAGTAGGCATCACTGGTTCCACCCACCAATAGGGCACATATCTGCAAAAATTGCCCCATGAATGTACCTTGTATTGTATGGTGTTTATTACCCTGCAGAGAAAATTGAAGATACAATCCTAGAGGGGAGAGGGTGCACATAAAACTTAAGGGGGCACCAGTAAACGGCATATTATCACCTGTTAATGTTGTTTTCTTGACTCCTCCATGGCAGCCCCGACCAACTGGGTTAAGACCTTCCCACCTGGGCTCACAGGAAAGAAAAAAAGACACCTGGCATACTATATAAACGTCACTTCCCCTGCCTTCAGTGTCTTAAACTTTATAAGCTTCAATAATCAACTTCCACCATAATAATACATAGTGAAAACATAGGGAGGGAACTAGGGGCTGCCATGGAGGAGTCAAGGAAACAACAATAACAGGTGATAATATGCCGTTTCCTTCTCCTCCCATGGCAGCCCCGACCACCTGGGTGATGCCCAAGCAGTAATAACAATAGTGGAGGGATATAAAATTAAGTGATGTGAGGAAAACAAGTGAAAAAAACACCCATCACCTGACATAATAATCTATAAAGTGGCCGCTTTAAGGACTTTTTCCCCAAATTTAGCATCTGAGGATGCAGCCACATCCACTCTATAGTGTCTAGCGAAAGTATGCACTGAGGCCCAACAGGCCGCTTTACATAAGTCTTCTATAGAAGCAGAGTTCCTTTCTGCCCATGAAGTCGCTACTGATCTAGTAGAGTGAGCCTTTACATTTTCTGGTGGGCTTTTGCCCTTTTTCAGATATGCCTCCTTAATGCAGGATTTTATCCATCTTGCGATGGTGCCTTGCCTCTGTTTTTTCCTCCTGTCAATACAAATAACTGTTTAGAGGTCCTCAAGGATTCTGTTCTGTCCACATAAACCCTTAAGGCCCTAACGAGATCCAATTTATGTAGATTCTCTTCCTTTGTGCTTCTGGGATTAGGATATAAAGCTGGGAGTGTGATTTCCACATTAGGTAGAAATTGAAGATGGGTTTGCAGCACCACTTTTTCCTTGTGAAAGGCTATAAATGGCTGTTCTACCCATAAGGCCTGCAGTTCAGATATGCGCCTGGCTGATGTGATTGCCACAAGAAATACTACCTTAAGTGTCAGCCATTTTAATGGGATCTCATGTAGGGGCTCAAAAGGTGCTTGGGTCAAGGCTTCCAGAACCAAATTAAGATCCCAAGAGGCTATTGGCTGACGAAAAGCGATGTCCCTGTCCATGATCGTGCTCAGAGCTGAAATTTGGACTTTCAATGAGCTTGTGGTCAGTCCTTTGTCAAGCCCCTCTTGCAAGAAATCAAGAATAACCGCAATCTGTGAGTGTGACCTGTTTTTCTCGTTACACCAATTAATACATTTCTTCCAAGTTCTATAGTAAACCAAGCAGGTAGTTTTCTTCCTGGTGCATAGAAGGGTATTTATGACTTTGGTTGAAAACCCTTTTTGCTTCAAGTTCTTGACCTCAACAGCCAGGCCATCAATTTCCATGAGCTGGGATTGGGATGTTACACTCAGCCTTGTGTCAGAAGGTTTTCTGATGTTGGGAGCTCGACTGGTCCTTCTATCACTAACTGAAGCAACCTTGGAAACCAGGGTCTTCTTGGCCAAAAAGGTATTACTGCCATGACTGTTACATTTTCCCACTGTATCCTTTTTAGCAGCCTTGGAATCATGGGCACCGGAGGGAAGGCATACGCCAGGTTGAAATTCCACGGAGCAGTTAGTGCATCCACTGCTAGAGCCTCCAGGTCTCTGTATCTGGAAAAATAGGCTGCTACCTTCCTGTTGCTTCTGTCTGCCATCAGGTCTATCTGAGGGGTGCCCCAGAGACCCGTGATCATCTGAAATGCATTGTGTGCCAGCTCCCAGTCCCCTAGATTGACGTTGTGGCGGCTGAGAAAATCTGCTTTTACATTTTCCTTGCCTGCTATAAAGATGGCCGAGATATTGATGACCTGTTTTTCCTCCCACTGCAAGACCTGCCGTGCTTCCTCCATCATGCTTCTGCTTTTCATGCCACCCTGTTTGTTGATAAAGGATACCACTATCTTGTTGTCTGATTGGATAGTTAAGTTCTTCTGATGAAGTCTGTCCTGGAAGGCATGGCATGCTAATAGTACTGCCCTCATCTCCCTTAGGTTTGAATGTTGATGACTGTTTCTTGTGGACCAGACTCCTTGGGCATAATCTTGATCGTAGGTAGCCCCCCAACCGGAAGAGCTGGCGTCTGTAGTCACTATTACCGATTGCGGTAATTCGAAACTCCTTCCGTTTCTCAGCCTTTTCATATTTAGCCACCATCTCAGATCTTCTTTTGCTTTTACCGATAGATAGATCTTTTGATGTAATCTTTTGCTGTCCCTGTTCCATTGTCCAAGGAAACAGGCCTGGAACCACCGTGTGTGAAGTCTTGCCCACTGCATGGTACTTAGCGCCGCAGACATAAGACCTAGTGTCTTTATACACTGTTCCGCCGTGATCCATCTCCTTTTCAGCTGGGGGGCTAGATACTTTCTTATTTTGTCTATCATGGCTTCTGTCAAAGACACTGACATCCGGCTTGTGTCTATGATGACTCCTAGGTATGTTATTCTTTTGGTTGGTATCAAATGGCTTTTCAGATGATTGATGATCCAGCCATGTTGTTACAGGACTTGAATAGTTCTTACCGTATCCATGTGTACTTGCTCTTGAGATGAAACTGCGATTAGAACGTCGTAGAGATACGGCCCATCCTGAGTTTGGCTAACAAGACCACTAGTGTCTTTGTGAATGTCCTGGGTGAGCTTGCTAGGCCGAATGGCAAGGCTACAAACTGGAAACTTTCCCCGAACATGTGAAATCTGAAGTACTGATGATGAGACTTGTGTATAGGGATATGCAGGTACGCATCCTTCATATCTATCATGGTCATCCAGGATTCTCTCTCTAGATCTGGCAGGATGGACTTTATCGATTCCATCTTGAATGACCTGCTCTTTAGATAGTAGTTGAGTCTTCTTAGGTCCAATATTGTTCGGAATCCCCCCGATGCCTTCTTCACCACAAAAAACCTGGAAAAAAAACCCCGAAGCTCCTCTCCGCAGGGTACTCTTTCCACGGCTCCTTGCTGTATCATTTCTAAGAGGCTTGATCTCAGTGCTTCTCGTTCCAGAACGTCTGTGGGTACTGTGGAGATGACAAATTCTTCTCTGGGAAAATGAATTAGTTCCAGTTTGTAGCCTGTTTCCACTATTTCCAACACCCATTTGTCTGATGTGGAGCATTTCCATTGCTGACTGAAACCTGACAGCCTGCCCCCTACTGCCAGGCCGCCTGATCTTCTGATGTCACTGGGCGAGTTGACGCAGGGTACTCTTGAAGTCTCTTCCCCTTTGCGCATGAAAATTAGAGTGTGAGGTGAACCATTGACCTCTCCTGTATCCACGTCCTGGCCTGTAAGCTCTTGCTTCCCTTGCCTGGGCATTGAACTTGAATGATCTTCCCGCATAGCTTTTCTTCTGGGATCGATCAGACGGTAGTCACTGCAACTTACCTCCCGAGGACTTGGAGATCAGCTCATCTAATTTCTGACCAAATAAATAGTCCCCTTGGAAGGGAAGAGAGAGCAGTATATTTTTTGATTGAGTGTCCGCACTCCAGGGTTTCAACCAAAAAGCCCTTCTGGTCACAGCGGTTGAGGCTGTTGCTCTGGAGGTTAACTTGACCGAATCTAACGATGCCTCGCACAAAAATTCGATCGCAAGTTGCATATCCTGTACTGACTTAAGTAGCTCAGACCTCTTGACTCCATCTAGGATGTCCACTTCTAGTGTGTGGCATCAGCCTCTCATGACCCTGGAAGTGATTGCAGTGGCCGCTGCCGGTTTAAGTGCTGCTCTCAGGATAGCATGTTGTTTTTTTAATCCTATTTCGATTCTTTTGTCCATAGGATCCTTGAATATATTCACATCCTCTAGAGGCAAAGTCGTTCTTTTAGAAATTCTGGATACAGCCGCATCAATCTTAGGGGCCTCTTCCCACTTTCTTACATCTTCTGCCAGAAAGGGATACATTTTATTCATACGTACAGGAACCGACACTCTTTTCTCCGGATGCTTCCATTCTTCAGCTATAATATCTTTCGAAGGCTGAAACAGAGGAAAGACTTTATTCTTTTTATGTGAATCCTTGAACAGCATGTCTTGCAATTTTAGTTGTTCTTGAATTTCATCTATCTCTAGAGAATTATTAATTAGACGTATAAGATTATTTACTAAATTGGGATTAAAATCCTCCTCCTTGTGTGACTCCTCAGACTCTGCTTCTGAAAGTTCAGATATCCCCTGGGAACATTCAGGTAATTCCCCTTCAGATAGGTCGGAATGGTCACTAGGGCCAGATCATGGCCTTTTCAAAGAAAACTGTTTCAAGTCCTCTTTGGTAATAAAGGTCTCTGACATGGCGGACTTCATCATAGTAATTAACTGAGTCAAGCAAGGAGTGGGCAGTAATTGATCTTGAGGTTTGCATTTCTCACAGATAGTTCCTTTAAATTTATCCAGTAATGAGGAATCACACATAGAGCATCTTGCTAAGTGAAGTTTCTTATGTCTGGATTTAAGAGTCCTACTTGATTCAGACCTATGTTTTTTTAATCCTATTTCGATTCTTTTGTCCATAGGATCCTTGAATATATTCACATCCTCTAGAGGCAAAGTCGTTCTTTTAGAAATTCTGGATACAGCCGCATCAATCTTAGGGGCCTCTTCCCACTTTCTTACATCTTCTGCCAGAAAGGGATACATTTTATTCATACGTACAGGAACCGACACTCTTTTCTCCGGATGCTTCCATTCTTCAGCTATAATATCTTTCGAAGGCTGAAACAGAGGAAAGACTTTATTCTTTTTATGCGAATCCTTGAACAGCACGTCTTGCAACTTTAGTTGTTCTTGAGATTCCTCTATCTCTAGAGATTTATTAATTAGACGTATAAGATTATTTACTAAATCGGGATTAAAATCCTCCTCCTTGTGTGACTCCTCAGACTCTGCTTCTGAAAGTTCAGATATCCCCTGGGAACATTCAGGTAATTCCCCTTCAGATAGGTCGGAATGGTCACTAGGGCCAGATCATGGCCTTTTCAAAGAAAACTGTTTCAAGTCCTCTTTGGTAATAAAGGTCTCTGACATGGCGGACTTCATCATAGTAATTAACTGAGTCAAGCAAGGAGTGGGCAGTAATTGATCTTGAGGTTTGCATTTCTCACAGATGGTTGCTTTTATCCGGTAATGAGGAATCACACATAGAGCATCTTGCTAAGTGAAGTTTCTTATGTCTTAATTGATTTAAGAGTCCTACTTGATTCAGACCTAAAACACATATGTAAGACTAGTAAACAATACTGAATAATGCATAAATGATGCGCAGAAAATTTGCAGATAATATGCACCGATACTATGTATCAATACTATGCACCGTGTACCAATAACATGCACAGGTAACATACACAAATAACACGCACCAAAATATATGCACAGATAACATGAAAACATGCACAGATAACATGCACAGAAAACATGCACAGATAATATGCACAAATAATATGCACATAAACAGATCTGCACAGAGAGGGCTCACCCAGACTTCTTAAAGTGGGAACTTTTCTCCTCCATGGCTGTGGACATGCTTGCGGTGAGCAGATGCTGACCCAGACCATGGCCCCGACTGTAGCATTTTTAAATGCTTAATTTTCGCGCTCTCTGGCGCGCTCTAGTGACGCCAGCCCGCTTTACCCTTCGGATTAACCCGGGCTTAGATGCAGCACTTCCTGCTGCGTGAAGACGTCGCGTCCTGTCTGCCCTCTTTAAACAGAGCAGCTGCAGACTGCGGCTAGAGCATGCCCTGGGGATTCCCCTCTCACTCCTCGCCTGAGCGCTGGAAGTGGCGGCGGGAAACAAGGTAAGCCTCTCTGCAGATAATCTTCTAGACGACTCTCCTGTCTGTAAGCCCGCAGGAAAGAAAAAAGACACTGAAGGCAGGGGAAGTGACGTTTATATAGTCTGCCAGGTGTCTTTTCTTTCTTTCCTGTGAGCCCAGGTGGGAAGGTCTTAACCTAGGTGGTCGGGGCTGCCATGGGTTATTTACTGTTAAATATTTTGTAATTAAGGGTAGCCATTTTTTCTTTTTGACCCAGCTGCTACCATTTCTAGCTACAGTTTTCATACTTTCTGTATTTTATGGCAATGACTGACTTGCCAAAAAGGCTGTAGTTTATGTGCTGAGATAATCTATTAATGGCAAAACTTAGGTGTTCTTTGAGATACTGGAGATTGGCAAAGAAGGGACTTTCTTTAGTGCCAAGGTTGTGTTTAGACTTACAAGGTGTATATTTTTTTTAGCATTCAAATCTCTGTATAGGGAGTGTATATCACTTGCTCCAATAATTGCATGGTGATCACAAAATATCTTTCTGTATTGTAAGGAGTCCAAATAACTGCTTCTGTATTGTATAATGTTCACAAGATATTATAGTAGAACTTTAAACATAATTTTAAGAAAGTAATAGCAAAAGGATATGTAAACAGTGCATTTTAGAAATTATAATTATATAATATACATGAAATATAGAGTAGTGATACCTTCATGGAAAGAGATGGTGGAAAATCTATCACAGAGTGGAGGTATGTAAGCGCATTACAAAGCAAAATATATACATACTTTAAATTAGGATACAAAAAGTCAAATTAAATCTATAGCTCTAAGTAAATCTCATAAAGACAGCAATATCTGGTTTGATAAAACATTGTTAAAATGCTTGGGTCAGTACCAATCAAAAGTTTGGACACGCCTTCGCATTCAACGGTTATTGTTTATTTAAATTATTTTCTACATTGTAGATTAATACTGAAGACATCAAAACTATTAAAGAACACATTTGAAATTATGTTGTCAACAAAAAAGTGTTAAACAAAACAAAATATGTTTTTTATTTTAGATTCCTCAAAGTAGCCCCCTTTTGCTTTGATGACAGCTTTGCACACTCTTGGCATTCTCTTAATCAGCTTCATGAGGTAGTCTCCTGGAATGGTTTTCCAACAGTCTTGAAGGAATTCCCAGAGGTGCTGAGCACTTGTTGGCTGCTTTTCCTTCACTCTGCGGTCCAACTCATCCCAAACCATCTCAATTGTCTTTAAGTCGGGTGATTGTGGAGGCCAGGTCATCTGACGCAGCACTCCATCACTTTCCTTCTTGGTCAAGTAGCCCTTACATATCCTGGAGGTGTGTTTGGGGTCATTGTTTAGTTGAAAAACAAATGATGGTCCCAGTAAGCGCAAATTATTCGGAGAGTGTGTCTCACACTGCTGGATAACTGGGATGATTATAGACTGATCATCCTGATAATTGTGTATACACAGTATTAGATATAAAATGTATTTTTATTGAAATAAAAAAATTAGCATTGATCTATATGTGAAATTCTTCATACTTTCCCTTTTCTGCTATTTGTTAATTTCTGTATTATTATTGTATTATTGTATTATTATTGTACCTTCAAAATAGCATATGTTCAGATTTTCCTTTATATATCTAAATAATCAGAATTTTAGCAATAATAGGTTAACAGTATATAAACTCATGATAACTATAGGATAACTTACCCAATGTTTATTCTGAAATGCACCAGGCTCCAACAGACTTTTCATATTCCTTTTTTTACTCTGGAAAAACAATTCCAATTGAGGACATAAATCTTTTTTTTTTATTATCTGGATATTTCATTTTCAATATTAAATAAAAAAAAATAATGCTATGACTAAATCATACAAGCAAGTATACTAATGAAATCCTATTTTCCATTAATGAACTATCTGATGGCATGAATAAAGTAACGTGTTCCAGTACAGAAAATAATTTCATGTTTTACACTATGATAACAGACTTGTATCACTTTGAACAATAAGTCTTTCAGAACACAGATGCTCTATAGCCTTGAACTTGTTTAAATGAAGGAATTAAATAATAATGTTCTTTTCTTGTAAGGCAATAAGCAGAATATAGCACATATTTTCATGTAAGTGGATAAGTTATCAACTTAAGATTTAATGACAAAAAAATCTTACATAAGGTATATTACCTTTATTTAAAAAAATAAAATATTTTCATTTTCACTTTCACTGTAATTAGGCATGGGCATGTGGCATCAAGCTTATTACCAAACATTAGGCTATAGATTGTAATTGATAGATGAAATTATATATTTTTCGTGCTCTATATAGTTTGCAAATATGCCAGACTTAAAGACACTCACAGGGGTTTACACTACAGGAGTATTGAATATATACATATAAGAAGTGCAGGCATTTGTCAAGCTTCTAGTTGGATTCTCAACAGAAAAGAGATTAAAGCCTTAAAATATTATACAGTAGTGGTTGAGAACATACTGTATGGTAAATGCTTGTTGGACATTGCACTGTGATTACGCAATGCTGACTTGATGGTGTTTCCTGCATGCTGATTTCAGTTTTTGAATGCTTTACTTTTACCAGCAACCCGCGAAAAACACTTTTAAAAGACTGATTGTATCAGAGTTTATTGATGTCATGGGGTTGAATTTTAGCACCTGGGACAAAATAGAACAATGTTGCCCTCCTGACTCTGAATTCCTAAACAATTTAACCTTAAATATCATGGTACCATAGGGGTGCCATGGGAAGCGACCCCTATGGTACACCCTTAGATTTAACCCTGCTGACAGGATACAAAGCAAAACTGTAGTGCAGTATGGGTAAACTATTGTGAACCATATTGACACATTCTTACACAATGTTTCCTTCTGTATAGATTGTGCTACGAGTTTATTTGTTTGTTTTTGCTAGTGCCATTGTGGATTAAAACCATTGACTTTTATTTAACTTGAAGGTTTATCATATTGAGGCATTATACAATTTAGGAAATACTGAAATAGAACAAATGAGGAGCGAGCTTTTTAACCTACCAGAAAATATTATCAAATGCCTTTACAGTGTCTATGGCATACAGAGTACATCTTGATTCAATATCTAATTACATCACTATACATATAAACAAGTTGTTACTAAATCTGCAGTAGATTTTTTTAAAATCTAAATTAAGTCAATGATACAAACTAATTGGAAAATTTGGTAGCCCCTCCTCTAGCCAATACATACTTTTGCCACCAGACCCACTTCATAATATGTATATAGTAAAAGCACTCAGAGAGAAACGAACACAATATTTTATTAGAGGGATGATTACTCAACACCCAGAATAAAAGTACAAATATATGTATTTGTACTTTTATCCTGGGTGTTCAGAAATCATTCCTCTAATAAAATATTGTGCACATTTCTCTCCGAGCGCTTCCATATTTGCTATATACATTTTTTGTTCTTCAGGATTGGTCATCCCCGGTATCCCCCGGTAATCCTGCTGGAGTGAATGTATATTGGGAACTCAAGACTTTAAAGAGAGTACAGATATATTTCTTCTCTTCTCCACTTCATAATAGTAGTATAGGGAATAAGGTTTACATTGTAGAGATAACTGGATTATATAAATGTTCCTCTCTAAATGACAATGTGAAATAGTTTTTGGGAGATTTTTACAAAGTTATTAAAAATAAAAAAAAACAAGAACTCACATGTACATAAGTATTCACAGCCTTTGCTCGGTACTTTGTTGATGCACCTTTGGCAGCAATTACAGCCAAGTCTTTTTGAATATGATGGCAGACGCTTTCCACACCTATCTTTGGTTTCGCCCTTACCTCTCAAGCTCCATCACGTTGGATGGGAAGTGTCGGTGCGCAGCCATTTTCAGATCTCTCCAGAGATGTTCAATCGGATTCAAGTCTGGGCTCTGGCTGGGCCACTCAAGGACATTCACAGAGTTGTCCTGAAGCCACTCCTTTGATATATTGGCTGTATGCTTAGGGTCATTGGGGCAGATCAAGACCTACGTCTGCCGTCGTTTTTATGGCGTAAGAACGACATTTCTGCCATCTGTCATCTATTTATCAGGGTGCCCTGTATCGGGTGTCCGTAACTACAGTGTAGATATGGAATGTAGGTGGGGGGAGGGAAATTAGGAAGGGAGGGCTGGATTAGGGGGTTACGATTATTTTCCCGGCGTAATAATCCACTGTAAAGTGAGTAAGTACGCCGGGACAGGGGGAGTGTCGGGGGGGGGGGCTTATGAGCTACGCTGGCCGTACTTACGGCACAGCGTAGCTCTGGATCAGGCCCATTGTCCTGCTGAGAGATGACCCATATCCCCAATCTGAGGTCAAGAGCGCTCTGGAGCAGGTTTTCATCCAGGATGTCTCTGTACATTGCTGCATTCATCTTTCCCTCTATCCTGACTACTCTCCCAGTTCCTGCCGCTGAAAAATATCCCCACAGCATGATGCTGCCACCACCATGCTTCACTGTAGGGATGCTATTGGCCTGGTGATGAGTGGTGCCTGTTTTCCTCCAAACATAACACCTGGCATTCACGCCAAAGAGTTCAATCTTTGTCTCATCAGACCAGAGAACTTTGTTTTTCATGGTCTGAGAGTCCTTAAATGTTATTTTGGCAAACTCCAGGCGGGCTGCCATGTGCTTTTTACTAAGGAGTGGCTTCCATCTGGCCACTCTACCATACAGGCCTGATGGTGGATTGCTGCAGAGAAGGTTGTCCTTCTGTAAGGTTCTCCTCACTTCACAGAAGAATGCTGTAGCTCTGACATAGTGATCATCGGGTTTTTGATCACCTCCATGACTAGGGCCCTTCTCCCCCGATCACTCAGTTTAGACGACCGGTCAGCTCTAGGAAGAGTCCTGGTGGTTCCGAACTTCTTCCATTTACGGATGATGGAGGCCACTGCGCTCATTGGGACCTTTAAAGCAGTAGATATTTTTCTGTACCCTTCCCCAGATTGTGTTGCAACCCATTTATTATTAGCCAATGTTGCAACATTAATAAAATGTGTTATGCTGCTGGATATAGTTTCCATATTCTTCTCAGTCACTGCATGATGTCTAATCATCCCATTGCTGGTTGCAGATAATTTAAGTTGCTGTTGAAGTATGATGTTATTTTGCTCCAGCTTGTCTTATAATATGGGAATTCCTCTATGATTGTGTCTGTGCTTCCAGTGGCTGGTGTTAGGCTTGGTTGATTTTCAGATACTTCAGCAACAATTTCTTCCTCAAAAGTAAATTCTCCAACATCTTCTTCTGGCTCCATTGATGGATCCTCCATTAGAGGTGTGTCTTCTGTAAAAGATAAAAACATATATAACATTTTGGTAAATTGTTAATTTTTAATAATGATATTTTTTGGTCTACACCAAAAAGTGTTTAAATTGTTATTAAAATTACATCTACAATAAACACAGGGTGGTTTTGAAAGAAATAATAAACATCAAGTAAACACTTTGCATTTAATACACTTTGGGCCTGATCCAGAACTACGCCAATGCGCTGTGCTTAGTAAAGCACAGCGTATCGGCATTCACCCTCCCCGACACTCCCCCTGTGCGAACGTATTTTCCCTTACTTATGCGGGCAGAAGGCTACCCTAACTTCAGCCGGTCTAAGCAAGGGATAATACGCTCGCACAGTAGCGTTTGGACACAAACCCCTCCCTCCCTCTCATTAAACTAACTCCCCCCACCCACCTACACTAACCTGAATGTAGTAACGCTGGGGGACGCCCCCTCCAGCGTTGCTACGGACGCCCGATCAACGATCGGGTGTTGCCGTAGCTACGCCGGGCAACATCTGCCCAACACATGTGCAGATCGGCTTTTAAGCCGATCTTACGCTGCTGGCTGGCGTCTTTGGGCTGGATCCTGACTGTATCCAGACCTTGTTAAGTGCATGAACTTAGTTACTCAAGGGCTAAACCATGTTGATTTCGGGGGGAGCCAAGTTAATTGTATTCTTTGCATGCAGGGATATATCTTTGAATTGCTTACTGCACACAGATACTGACCAGCTTTACTATCACACTGTTATTTAGACTTGGTATAGGAAACATCACCTCTCAACTTTAATACTGTTTGCAACAGATGAAATATGACTCCCCTGAAATCAACATGGTTTAGCCCTTGAGTAACTAAGTTCATGCACTTAACAAGGTCTGGATCCAGCCCTTTGTCTCTATAGACGTGATGAGCGTCACTGACAATATGAGAGCCTGCATGCGCTGTCGTAGTACACAAGACACTGGTCAAGTTGATCAGCGCATGCAGGCTCTCATGTTAGGGATGCTTATCACATCTATTGAGACAAAGGACTGCTTCTGCCACAATACTGCCCTGATGTCCCCATCATCGCTGCTGCTGCCTATTCACACACAGCTCCTCTGCTCTGTCTATGAGCATGGGCTGTGTTATGCCATAAGTGCAGTCAAATAACCCGGGTTTTTCCGGGAGCAGAAATACCGGGTTTTTAAAAAGAACACCTTGGAGCAGAAATACCGGGTTTTTAAAAAGAACACCTTTTAAGCCCTTAAAAACCCGGGAAATTCCCGGCTCAGAGCCTTTCACGTCACCAAAGTAATTTCCTGGGTCTGCCCTGTCTACCAACTGTCAATCATTCTTGAAAGAACCTACTATTGGCTGCTTCATATGATGTCATTTAAAGGGGACTTTTGCAGTTGCACACAATGATGATGTCAGTACATGGTGGCCATTTTAACTGCATTATTTCCACAAGTTCTGATACCATGGCTTTGTGGATGCTTTTGTTGTTTCAGACAGCAAATGACACTCTTGAACAGTTGGTTAAATTGTGTCAGATGGTACATGCTGTCATGGTGACAAAGCGTGTGCAATTCATGATGGAGTTGCGGAATACAAGGCATCAGTATATGCGACGAAGAAGGGCATACATTAAGGCCACTCAGATGTCTGTTCTCAGTTACACCACCATCAGTAACTGGAGCATGTGGTCCCGAAAGCACAATCATGCTGAATCTTTCTGGGAGACAGTGGAAGCCTATGAGGAGGATCAGTGGATTGCGCACTTTCGGATGTTTCGTGGAACCTTTCAGTATTTGCTTGATCAAATCTCCCCAGTGCTGACCAGAAAGACCACACCATTCCGGACCCCAATTCCACCATGGAGGAGGCTAGCCATAGTGTTATGGTGGTATGCAACCCCTGTTGAATATCGCTCGATGTCCTCATAGGCGGCCGCCTATGGCCCCGCGGGTCCCGGGGCCCCGCGCTTTTAAATGTTTACTTTAAATTTATTTTTTTTTGCAAGCCTGGCACCACTGGCCGCCAGACTTGCATTTTGGTAGCGAAGGCCCCGCGCGGGGCCGCAGAAGCAAGTACAGGGCCGCCGGGGTCATTATCCTGGCGGCCCTGTACTGGCCTCCGTGGCCCCGCAATGGCAACATGTTGAACGGCGCTGTGTTGCCATAGCAACACATACACAGTGCCTGGCCTTCACCTCCGGGCACTG
>WWET01001868.1:287994-303851 GCA_011038615.1 Limnodynastes dumerilii | reverse complement strand
CACATGTGATTTCAATCCTATACAAGCTTATACCATCTGACAAATTGCCTGGGGTCCTTCACCTTCTCAAAATCAAGGAAAATTGATGCCATGCATGGTGAGCCCACCAGTTGAATAGGGCTTCAGAAATCAATAAACCCTTGTTTACTTACCAGTTAGCTACTAACAGCTTCTGACACAGATCAGACAATGGAGCTGATCCATTCAGTGTCCTACAGAAATTCTGTATGACTCATTCTGTGAATTGAATGGGTGATGTCATATTCATTGTCTGAGCCAGCAGCTGCTAGTTCATAAATAAACAAACATTTAATGATTTACTAATGGACTGCAATCTAAATTTCCCACCATGTCACCATTTTAGAATTAAACGCTGTATCTGAGCTCCACTGTATATGTCTGAAAGAAGACCTAAAATGCTCGCAATTGGAGGAAAAATGTTCTTAAACATTTTGAATCTCTAATGCATGCTCCCACACAGTCCATCAGTGATCAAGACCAAGTTCAAAGTCCAGATGGTGCAGAACCTATCAAATGCACTCCAGTTCCTCCCCTCTACCTGCTGGCAATGTAACCTTACCACAGGTTCAATAGCCCATATTTGGTGCAAATGTTCCACAATGACCCCTTTCTGGGACAAAATAATTAATATGGCTCAAAAAATCATAAGACTAGATGGTACCACAGACCAGAAATCCTGGATCCTTTTTATCTTCCTTGTTCCCTCTTCTGCATTTAAACATTTGCTTCTAATACTCCTCAGCAGCGCCACAAAGTAGTTTTTCAGTCCACTGGAAATCAACAATCAATCCAAATGGTGGAAATGGGTAGAATTCTATAGCTTTATGGATGAACTATCCTTTCAGCAACAGACAAATATCACCTGTATCAATGTATCATTTTCTTCATTCCCTTCTTCCCCATTTGATTCTGTACTTCATATTGCTCTGTTGGGTCGTCCATTAATTAAGCAAATTCAAATTTAATGTCAGAACTCTAGCCACTTTTTTGGTGTAAATAAAGAATGTGTACATTACTTACATACATTAAGGGTGTCATCTTGCAAACAAGTCTAATAGATACCTTATGGTTTTTAGGAGTATTCTCAATTTCAGCTGTAACCTTTACACCAGCTTTATGGCATGTCTGTTACCAAAATGATGATGATGATGATAATGACAAAGTAAGCAATTAAATAACAGTAACCTTTTCTTTTTTTAAACAAGGTGCTACCCTACTACCTAGCAATGTTTGCCTGCCTGAAGGACAGCTTGCGTTAGAAAATACAAAATGAAACTTTGATCTTGATACTTTGAATATTATCTTTTATTTGTAATTAAGTAATGTATTGGTATATACTGTGTGCAACAATGCAATAGCAAGCTATTTGTGTCTGTTTAACTGATTAAACTTAGGTTTATTATTATTATTAATGTGGGGTTTTTCCAAACGCATGCATATGTCCTAGAAAGATACCAAAAAAAAGTGAATATGAAGATTATAATCCTCAAATGAACAAACACTACAGCAAAGCGACATAATGAAAAACCACAGACACTTCTATTATGGTGCCAGAGATGCAACAGTTAAGTTTTTGATTTTACAGCAATAGCAAACACAAAATATGGCAATCAAACAGTTAAAGGTAGCAAGCAGAAATCGTAAATGGACCAGGCTAAATTATTAGTGGTGTACACAAGGATAAATTTTGGGCCCTCTGCTTGTAAAATGTTATATTAATAACCTTATAGGTGATAGTGAGTAACTACTTTAAAGTTATTTAGAGGTATTAATATAGCACGGCAGTAACTTGCTTCAGGGAGATTGAATAAAAGTGCCAAATTGAGCCATGAAATGGAAGATTAAATTTAATGTAGACACAAGCAGAGTTATCTACTTTAGTTGCAGTAATAACTATGAGGCATTCACGTTAATTGTATTATATTAATTAAGGGCCGGATCCAGACCCCCTGCATGCATTCCGAATGTGCGGGGGTCTGAAATTACGCAAGGAAGAGGGGAGTACACGCCCTTGTCACTCCCCTCTTTTGGTAGTAGTTCTGACACTTACGTGTCCTTCATTCGGCATGCGCAGGTGGAGGACCGGCCCCTTTATCAAAACTTCTAACGTATGAAGCTGAGTTCCGTAAGTTAGAAGGTACACTTGCATAACTTGCAAATGACTTGCGTAAGTCTCGTAACTTTATTAGTTCTGGATCCAGCCCTAAGTGTTTATTGCGTACATATTCCATATGTTCAGTGCACATCCTATCTTCATGATGTCACATGATACAGTGATGTTATAGAAAATATTTTTAAAACTGTCCTATCTAAATAGTCAGGAAATAATTAAATTCAGAAATCTATGGAATTTAAGAGATGGAATTTTATCTATTATGCCCAATTATAAAAGAGCTCAATTAACTGAGTGACTGTGGAATAGCATCAGAGTTTAAAAGTAAGAGAGGAAAGTTACACCTGCGCAAAAACATTTTGATTTATGGGGTAGTCAAATAAATTTTATTCTGTGCATGGAGGGAGAATACTTTGCTTTGGAGAACCAAGGGTTAAATTTAGGCCTAAGGGAAATTAAACCAAAGGTTGGGAAGAGGCTGAACTTGAATAATTAGTTTTATAAAATATGTTATGTTATTGTCCCATTTTTTGGTCCAGTAGGCCTAGGCTGGGACAGAGCGTTTGTCACTTTATAAGCCCCCTCAGACATATGCCCAGCTTCCTTGTTTTCTGGAATTTCACCCACTCTTCCCTGGTATGTGTTAACTTGGATCATTAATGTCTTTTATTTGTATATTAGCAAGTCTTGTTGATTTTGAGCTGGCGGTGTGAAGGCAAAGCAGTGCAACGGGAGTATCCTATGAGTCGCAATGGTGGTTGAGCCGAGGAGTCTTGTTCTCTGTTAACCCTTAAATTGGCATGTTGCGAGCTATGTCGGCATCAGGTTTCGTTTCAGGGGCGGGCTCGGGTCTAACGGGTTAACGCGGGAGAACATCATCGCTTTCCGAGGTGGAAGACGGGTGCCATTGGAAGTGGGTAGATGTCAGATAATATTTACATATATTTTCATTTATTGAGTTTTATTACTTATTTGAGAAACACTTGACAGCGCTGGTTTTTTCCCTTACCCTCCTCTTCCCCTTTTTTTCACTATCGATACACTTAGAAACAAAGATTCCAGTGCCTGCTTCGGTATTCAACATCCGCTACAGTATACTGTTACCACCTGTATTAATACCTTCTTCTATATTCAATTGACTTTAATTACACTGTTCAATATCGTGGAAACATATCTTTATCCTACTTTCTGAACATCTATAAGGGTAGTGCACTATGCCATTTGTGAGGATTCATACAGTGAAAGAGAAGATTCAATTCACTCCTTTATTTCTCAAGTCTTTGAACTGCTCATTTTATACCATCAATATTTATCCCTAAAGCAGAGTGAGAGTCTGCCATTAGGGCCACCATTATATGTGTGTATAACAATATATTGAGTTTATGCGGTTATAGGCAGTTGGGTATATTTTATCTATTTATTTTTAATTGTATGTGAATTATTGTGTTTATATCTGGTACCAGATTTGTTAAATAAATATATTTTGGTTTTTTTTATCAACGTATGAATTTATTTGGAAGGTTTTTTATAATATTTACATATATTTTTATTTATTGAGTTTTATTACTTATTTGAGAAACACTTGACAGCGCTGTTATTTTTCCCTCCCCCCCTTCCCCTTTTTTTCAATATTGCTTTTTGTCTATATTAGGGTCTTGTCAGCCCTTCTACCTAGCAGCGTCCAGTGTGATTCCCTAACTATATATTGTTGCTCAAGTCTATTCATAGCACCTAAAAATTGGTGTGGTTTGTCTTTCTAGATGTCAGACCCTCACTTTATGGTCATTCTCTTAGCAAGGCTTGGAGCATTCTGGCCTTTACTGTCTTCTTTTGCCACCATCCAGTAAATGCTATTTTATATTGTCACTGTAATTAGATGTTATTGTTTATTATGAATAAACATAAGGACTTATTAGGAGTCCTTTATTGGGTTAAAGGTGATGGGTGGTAATTGTTGGATTGGGGCTTGTTGAGCCAACCTTTATACATTTATGCTTATTGCACACAGATAGTGACCAGCTGCACTTTTACACTGTTATTCAGATTTCACATTTCAACTATAATACTGTTTGTAATAGATGAACTTTGACTCCCCTGAAAGCAACATGGTTTTGTCCAGGTGTCCTCTCTTAGGGCCGTATTCGAAGAACCGTTGTTGTGGCAATTTCCGTGTGTATTTTTAGGTACTTTTCAACTGCACATGCGTAGTAACTTTATTTACATAGTGCACATAGACTATACGTGCGAAGTGCCTCACGGACAGACTTGTGAATTGCACGTGGGTAAATACGCACGGATCTCACGCTTAAAAATACGCACGTGAGAATTTAAATAAAAATTGGCAGGGGGAAGCATTTTAATGAAGGCGTGTTGGCGAGGTGTGGGCGCGGTTAGTTAGATACGCACGTACGGTACTACTCGCGAAATGCCTACATAAAGATAAATAAAATATTAGCTAAGATACTCACACTCAATCAACATATAGGATTCACACTTTAGAATTATTTAGGTTCCTAATTTTACCCACCCAAGTAAAATACCGACTCCCCTGGCACGCCCTTGGTTTTCAGCTTCTTAACTGACTTACGAATGCCATAGGGCTACCTTATCTTTAGGTTCGTAGTTGTGTGCGTATGGCGGCTAATTAAAATGTTTTTGCCTAACTGTTCCCAGATTTTTCCATTTAAATGGCTCCCTCCACCCACTCTTCTTATCTGTGTTCTTCATTTTTCCTGGCACCCCCCTTCATTCTTAAGTCACTGCGAACCCTGAAGAAATAGGTTCATAATGGTGATTTAGAGCCATCCCGTTCATAAGCACAACATAAATTGCAAACATTAAGTTACTGTGCATGCACAGTATATCCATTCTTAAATATATGCACCTAAAAAGATTCCTAATTGTGAATCAGGTCCATGGTAATATAAACAAAAATCATAAAAAGAATAAATATTTTTTGCAATTATTTTATTACATTTAAATCCAGAAGAAGTACTAGCATTAATTAGAACCACCATTTATAATTAGCATGCTCTTGTGCAATATATTTGGACATGTACAATTGTGCCCAGTTAACCGTTCCCAAAACCAGGGAAAAGTCTGCCATACATGGCATGTCCATCTGCTTGGGAAAGTTGAATGGAGCTTTAGAAATCATTAAAACTTGTGTATGACATTCTGTGAAATTAATGGATGATGTCCATTTTCTTATTTCTGCAGGAAGCCAGAAGCTGTTAAACAAACACAGTTTTAATGATTTACTAATTGACTACAATCTAGTTTTGCTACCATGTTGCAAAAGATGCATCTTAGATCAGAAAGCTGTATCTGAGCAAACTGTAGCTGCATTGCACTTAGCTGCTGTGTGCCCATATACCATATGCCATAATATCTTGTCATCTAATGACACTGTAGTTTGAAGTGCATGTAGCCCATCCTAACTATTTATAGTTCAGGTTAACTTTTCTTTTATACTCTAAAGAGAATAAATGTTTTTTTTAAATATAACATTAACAGAAAAACAAAAACTTCCTTTAGCAGTCAAAAAAATATGTTTATTTTATAACTATTTTTAAACTTTTTTTATTTACTTTTTTAAATTTGAATAAGTAAAAGAACATAAAAAAAGATTGCCTATGTACTGTTATGTAGGCGAGTGCATGAAGAGAGTAATAATGGATGAGTTGTAGGCAGGTGATAAAGGAAGGTGCCACAGGGAGCATCAGTCGATAAGGAGTTCTTGTCAAGTACATAGGTAAATGAGTGAGCTGCGAGTGAAAATATGTTTCATTACTGCAACACTTTTGCCTATAAATTAAAAAATTTAACCCATTTTAAAAGTGCCGATATAATCTAAGAAAGCAAGCCAGACTCCTATCAGGTTTACATGTAACTGTGGGGGATTTGCAGCACTTCTGGAGATGGGAAGGCACACAAAAAACATCTTATAAACAGGTCGGACTGAAGACGGGCCAAATCACTCCAGTGCCGCTGGAACTGGGCCACACTCCTCTCTCTAGCCACAACACGTTGTATCCTGGATTGAAGTCTCAGGTATTGAAAGTGAATGTGATGGTTCCTGTGTTGACCAGGGCCCAGGGCATTCATTAAACAAATGAGGATTAGCAGTTCCGCTTGGTTGAATCTCCTGTCATGGGGCATTTTGAGGTGTTTATGAGATTTTTGATGCTCTTGCAAGCAAATTTATAGTGTAAAGTATATGGGCCGGATCCAAAACTACGTCCGTCTCTCATATGTGTTAGGGACCTTAGTATGTAGCTCCAGTGGAGCAGAGACTAATGTGAAAAATTCTCTGTAAAACGCTCAGTATAAAAACCTGTAAATAAATAATATAACATAACCTATAAGTCATATAACTGGAACCCCTATAACAATAATATCCCTTTTTTCTCTGTTTTACTTTACATACATTTTTCTAAAGTCTTCAAATTAATACCATGTTCTTTAAAAATAACTTCTCTACTCTTAAAACATGTTCTTTAAAACATATCCACATTTACACAATGATTTATGCCATATAACTGTTAAGGTCTTCACCTTTTGTCTCTACACTTTTATATGACTATATTAGGCTGTCATTCTTCTCTTTCAATTAACGTTTAGTTTATTCAACTGGCGCAGCTCTCACAAAGAGTAATAAATGGCACCCATATACTTCAATCCAAATGACCTTTAACCCATTATTCTGTTTTTAATTTATATATAAGGTGATGTAAACTTCAGTTTAAAAATAGAGCTATGGGTAAAATTAAAGTATGCCTTTATACAAGTTATATTTTTCAGGTAGAATTTTGGATGAAAACATCTAATAGAATCTCCTAAAATTTACTAGAAAAATCACTGAATTATTATATCCACTTTTTTTTTATTTTGCTTTGTGACCTATCCTGGACTCTAAATGAATTTGTGTATTTTGCTATTTTAATACCTGAAACTATACATTTTTTTAATTAAACTGAAATAAACTGAAACAGCCAATGTTTCAAATATAGTTACCACACTGCAGTAATACTGTGAAGGGATGGATTGCAAGTTGGACTGCTCTAGTCAGGTGGTAATGGATAGCTACTGCTTCTTTTTTGGACCTTCATGGGGAGAGAATACACAAAATGATGTGGAAAACAAGAATGCACAAATGATGTGGTAATCAAGATTTGGATAAAATTTTAGGATTTTGTCGACCTTGTGTTCCCGTCTCACTATATAAAATCCAAAAAGAGGTTGCTCAAATTAGTTTGTTAAAGTAATATACACGGCAGGTACACTGGGCAGGGAATTTGTACAAAAAGCAAGGCATTGCCTGGCACTCTAGCCATTACTCAGTAACTGTAACCTAACCTCTTTTTGGATTTTGTGTTTTAAAGTCTCTTTGAGATCACAGCTGTGAGGGAGTGTGGTCTCAGAGGAGCATTTGGAGACCTGGGAATCTCCATGAGGTATGCTCTTGGTTTGAAAAGAAATTGGATTTTTGACCTAAAGTTAGGGCTCTATTTAGAGTTAAGATTAGAGTTAGGACTGCTCCCACAGAGAAGCCTTGATGTTGGCGGAGCAGCTTATCAAATTTCTGCAGATTTTTGTAACTAATTCTCTGGTTTTTATTTTAAAGATAGAAATTCATATTTAGTTACTGAGTAAGGGCTAGAGTGCCAGGCAATGCCTTGCTTTTTGTAAAATTCCCTGCCCAGTGCACCTGCCGTGTATATTACTTTAACAAACTGATTTGAGCAGCCTCCTTTTGGATTTTGTGTTTTAAAGTCTCTTTGAGACCACAGCTGTGAGGGAGTGTGGTCTCAGAGGAGCATTTGGAGACCTGGGAATCTCCATGAGGTATGCTCTTGGTTTGAAAAGAAATTGGATATTTGACCTAAAGTTGGGGCTCTATTTAGAGTTAAGATTAGAGTTAGGACTGCTCCCACAGAGAAGCCTTGATGTTGGCGGAGCAGCTTATCAAATTTCTGCAGATTTTTGTAACTTATTCTCTGGTTTTTATTTTAAAGATAGAAATTCATATTTAGTTACTGAGTAATGGCTAGAGCTACTTGGGCAACAGACCATAGAAATGCAGCTCAATCTTATAATATATTCTTACATTCATTGTTTTAAAGGATCAGTGCTTCAGTGCTACATACACTGTGGTTTAATAGTTTTCCATGCTTTATTTATTAAATATGTATTTTCTCTACTAAATTGCATGTGTACTACGGGCTTATTTGTTATGTGACTTTAAGACATCTTAGTGCACCATTAACAGCATACTTTGTAGGGTAGGATTAATTTTACTCTATTTCTTGCATGTATTTTATATATATTTTTATGCTGCGGTTTGCACCCTCCCATTAAGGAGGTCTTTTTGTCTGAGATTATAGCCTGTGCAGGGTTTCATATTTTATATACATTAATAGTAACTCTGCCTTATATTATTGCAACTAATCAATTTCAAAAAATCAAGACCACAGCTGAAGGGTCAATTTTATCCTATTTATGGAAGACCTGCATGTTCTACCATGTCTATTATTATTATGTCCTATTGATCTTGTGTATAATCAAATAATCTTTGCCACTAGTATTATCAGGGGATTTAATGAATGAAAACCATCACAAGGGCTGTTGATAAATAGGGTATGCATTTATATTAAAAGGAGGAATAGACAATGAACACGTGTTTTGCAACAAGAGCTATCAGGCGTTTCAGGTTTAAATACATAGTGGAGATCTTTGGGGCCGTAACATTCAAAATATAATCTATATATTGATATGCTCACAAATGTTATATTCATTAGTTCATTACATTTTAAATATCCTGTACTGATTAAAATAGTTATCAAAAAGTTACCTGTATTAAAAAAACTCCGTTTTTCTGAACTTACATATTTGAATTAAATTATGCCGTCAATTATATATCTGAATCGCAGCAGTATTAACTATTACATTTCAATTGTAAAACAACTTTAAAATAATTGATCTAAAGGGTTGTATAGTACTACTATTGCATATTTACTATGTAAATCTCTGATTTGGTGAGCACCCGAATTAAAAACAAATCTGATACATATTAATCACTAAAACTTATACTTATAGAATATATATCATAATTCAGATTACATATTACAAATAATTATCTTTACTCAGTACAGTCATTGTTTTTGATTAGTTGCAATTGATTGTAATTTAGGACCAGATTCATAGTTAACTGATCAAAACACATTCTGGCCCATCCAGACGCTTCTAACAGATGAGCTGTATGAGTGCACAAACAGGCCTCCTCTGTAAGTCAGTTCACAGTGTAAGTAGATAGTCTTAATGCAAACAGATCTAGATTTCCTTACCTCCAGCAATCTCTGTGTGCTTAAATTGCAAAACTCAAGGCAGTGTCTGACTGTCAGAAGTCTGCTCCTTACTCCCTACTAGCCTGCATTGTATTACCTATGCGTTAAAACTAAGCATTTTGTACTATAACAGACAAATAACCCACAATATCCTATCCATGATACATATAATTTGTTTTGATAATTTTTATATATTTTCAACAATTAAGTCTTATCAGAGAAATAGCAACAGCTGTCCCCAGCTCCTTCTTTTTTTACATTTTATTGTATTAATTTGGCTAAAGTAGACATGCCCTTCACATTACTCTGGTTTACAGTACGGACTGACATTTGGAAAAGAGGAACATAATATGATAATTAGCAGTGATGGTTCACATGTCATAGAATGTCAGCGTTAATCCCATGTTACTTCACTTTACTTTAATAAAAAAAAAAGCATAAGAATCGTCCTGCTTTATTGTTACAAACTGGTAGGTCAAATCCATAAAATATAAAAATGAATTTTAACTTTTTATATTATTTTAAATATTTTAAACATTAATATGATTTGCAAGTGATACCCTTTTCATATGACCACCAAAAACCTAAATTTTTGGTCTGAAACCCAGGTCTCGGCTCAAACCCGGGTATTTGGTGGTGATTTGAAACGTCCCATTTTCCTGAACCCAGGTCTAATGACCCGGCAATCAGACCTGGGAAAAAAGAAAGGCTTTTCATGGGTCAAACATCGGATAGATCTCAATGTGAAAGGTCTCGTCTGATATTTCAACATGGGTCTTTCACAAAGACACCTGATTGGAGAGCTTTGTTTACTATTGCTATGGCAGTAGTAAACTAATATCCCAAATAGGAGCAACCGGAGCAAGCTGCTTTTTCGTAGTACTTGTATGTCTCTTTCTGGTCCACCTGTATTCCTGCTATTCCACGGTGTGAATTTAGTAGTTGTGTGTCTCCTTTCTGGTCCATCTGCATTCCCGTGGACCAGAAAGGAAACACACAAGTACTGTTCCACACAGTCAAATTGTGGAAATGCAGACAGACCAGACACAACTACTATGCAAATGCTGCTTTTTCCAGTTGTAAATGTGTCTCCTTTCTGGTCTACCAGGCTTTTTAACATTTTTTCCCTGTGGAAAAGATGTGAAAGGGGTATAGGTAAAATGTAGCTACAATACCATTATGAAACTAAAATATGAAACATAATACCAACTGGGTGTCTAACTGGCATTGTGCCAACCCTTTTAGACTATAGCAATGGTGTATTAACTCTTTTGCTTGTAATTAAATGTTCTAAGCCAGATTCACTTTATACTGAAAGAACAACAAAATTATGGATCCCCTCTCTGTTCCTTCATTTCATTACAATTACTTCACTTAACAATATTAAACTATAACTCATCATAATATGACAATAAAATCCAGAAAAATGTGCATATATATTATTTTCCACACGTAGTAATATCTTTTATTTATTTTTTTTAAATTCTCTGCAACTCCTCTCTGAGGGCTGGACCCAGATTTAATAATAATAGCTCACTTACGCACGCAAGGCGCGAAAGTGGGCTAAATGAACTGGAGGGATGTTATGTTAGTGTTATGAACGTAACACTAACATTACTACTATTGTACGGAACTTAGTTCCGTACAATGGCATTTATGTGGGAAGAGGCTGTGCTTCCCCTCTGCCCGCCAAGATGGGCGGGGGAAGCATGTAAAGTAAATTGTACAGTGGGGATGTTTCCCCCACTTATGGGAGGATCAGAGGTTAGACGGACTGCTGATCCACAAGTCTGACTTAAGGCTGCTTTATGGCAGTGTAAGTCACACTTGTTTTGAACTAGAGAGGGGAGTGACAGGGGGAGTTCACTCCCCTCTCTCATTTGGACGGACAGACTCCTGCACGTAAGGAAAGCATGTGGGAGTCTGGTCCTGAGTTCCTTAACACCCTACTAATAATAAAAATGTAACATTAATGTAAAAAAAAAACAAATGTGTCCACTAATTATTTAAAGTAGAATTATAAACATAAATGCATGTTTTCTATTTTATTCATTCAAAATCTGTACAAAACATTGATGCTTTTGTTTATCAGGCAGCTAAATCAGGTTATTCCTGGTCATATTCATTTTGTATTTACTATTCAGTGAGTGTGTTGTTTTTCTGTAGACTTCATTAGTACACTCAAGAAAGAATTTTTCTTATAAACTCTATGAACTTTCTTTGTTTTTACAAAAATGTTTATTTTCTGCTTGCACATAATATTGATTTGACTTTACTCTCTGTTATAAATGTCAGGGTACAGGAATCACTGTTTATTATATTGTCATTAGTGCAATATAAAAATATACTTTGATAAATGGTCTATTTATGTATTTTCATAGAAGAAATGGTGCTGTGTCAAAGTTTGGTAACAAGGGACCATATTCAGACCCCAACATGTTTTCCATATGCGTAGAGGTCTGTTTATTACATACAAAGAGGGGCGTGAACACCCCTGTCACTCCCTTCTGATGTACGGAAGTATGGATACTTCCTTGTCCATACCCCTTACCTTAAGTATACCGCATGGACCTTCCTCCGTATGATGGCAGATCCATGCAGATATTCCAAAGTTCTTACCATTTGCCATATTAGCATGGAAATCCTTGCCTCCAGTGCTGGGTTTTGCCATGCGGATGGTACACTACGCCCCCTCGAACGGATCTCAATGAAGACAGAATAGAGTTCCATCCTCATGGAGATCCGCTTTGTAAAAGGGGACTTACGCAAGCGTTTGGTATGTCTTCTTACAAACTTAATTGTGAAAACGATCCAAGATAATTAATGTAGTGGAGGTTTGTGACTATAGGTGTGTCTTGTTCTTGGCACCACAGTGGTCAGTTAAATTATAATCACCTATGTATAAATGGCTCAAAGGGGCTCTGAGATTTCCCTTCCATACTTACACAGAACATTTACTACAATTAAAAAAATGGATCCCTATATTTGCATTATAGCTTTGACAGAATACATTTAAAATATGTTTGTAAGAAGAAAACTGAAGAACCATTATCTCCAAGTCTGACAAATGTCCCTATAGTACAAAAATCACTCCACAATGTATTCAGAATAAATGAATAAAATACATGAATACCAATTTCCAAATACTGATTCATTGTTTGCAACAACAGTTATTGCTTACTTTATTAGGACTACAAACATCTATATAACAGGCCTTTAAAGACTCCTATATTAGTTAGACACCATACATAATGCAAGAATGCAACAAGACTACACCAACATATATATCCTCATACATCTCAAGCTATATCCCAGCTTTCTCTATGAGATCTTCACAGGAGATGCTGCTCTCCTCTACACTAAACAAATGTATCATTCCTTATGTATCATTCCCCAATAGCCTATAGAGTGTACACTTTCAGGTAGGGTCCTTTTACCCATTCAGTCTGTCTGTTACCACCCAGTCTTGTTATAATCATTGTTTAAATTGGATTGTTATTAAGTCTGAACTGTTATACTACTATCAATTATGAATGTCTTTCTCTTTAAATAAACTCTAATTAAACTGTTCATTTATCTATAATACTAAAAATGTATATTTTTTCCTACAACTTGAGATATAGATTATCTATTCTGTGATTGTTTAATAATTGAAGATACTGTAGTTTAGAATGTTAGGTAGTAAGAGGGAAGAGATTAGTAACTGTTTAATTAATTACCGGAGTAAAAAGCAAAATAATAAATCTGGCTTTGTAGGCAATCTCTTTTAAATAATTTCTCTTTAGAGCAAAAATATTATGCAGCACACTTTCCACAGGTTGCTTTGATATTTATGTTCTATTAACTTCTAAGAATTTTGTAAGAAGCTCTTTGCAATTCTAATAACTTAATTTTATGCTACTTAGAATTTTGTAAATTGTATGCAAAATAAATTAAATAGAAATTAAATTTTTATTTGAAAAATATATTGATCCCTATTTGACAATCTACTAATTTTAACTATGTTAAAATAAATTTTTAGGATTGGACATTTAAGCCTTCAACTACTAATGGTTTTTTCACTCCTTTTCTTACCCTATATTGTAAGATAAATCCTCCAGTGGATATCAATAAATGCTGGGTTTCCTCCTTTGTTATGTTTTGCCAAGACTTTACTGTAGCTATCTTTAGTTGTTTATTCATGGGTCTTTCAGCATGTTATATTATCTTCATCAAGTCAAATGTATGCTTGTTTGGGTTAAAATCAGACAAATTGCTTGGAAATTGCGTAGATTTCACTTCTTTGTCTTAAACAACGTCTGGGTTGCTTTCACAATATGTTTTGGGTCATTGTCCATCTGTGCTGTAAAGCTCTATTCAACTTTGCTGTTTTTGGCTTAATCTGAGCAGACAGCATGTACCTACATACTTCAGAACTAATATGGCTGCTTCTGTCTTCTGTCACATCCACAATAAACACTAGAGACCCATTGCCACTGGAAATCACGCATGTCCATGGTATCTCATCTATGTTTTACAGATTAGGTTGTACACCAAACCTTCTTGATCATAGTTTAATCTTTCCAAAGAATACTGGCTGACTTTTTTTTATTCTTTAGATGTTTGTTAGATGTTTAGCTGACCTTTTTATTCTTAAAGTTTATGGGATCCAGTCTCAGTTCCGAAACTGCTTTTTTCCAAAATAGGCATAGCCGAAAGCTAGTTTTCAACTGTCTCTATTTTGAAAATAGCACCATTTAGATTTTTTTTATGAATAGGTAAGTTTGTTGATTGGCATACTTACCCATTCATTCATTTGGAAATGCTGCCATGCACCCATAGCACTGCACTGAAGAATAGGAGATTCATAATGCAACCTCTCAGAGCAATATGTGCAAATGCTAGGAGCTTAAATAAAATCCCTGAACTAATTGCAATAATGTCAAGGGATTATCTTGATATTGTGGGAATCACAGAATCATGGTGCAATGAAAATCATGACTGAGACCTAGCTATACAGAGTTATAATTTATATAGGAGGGATACAATTGTAACAATTGGAGGAGGCGTGTTAATGTATGTTAAGGAAAGGTTAAATTCAACTTTAATAGGGAGAAAACACTGAGGCACTTTAGGTAACCATCGAAACCCAGGGAGTTATTCTTTGTACCGGAGTGATATATAGACCATTAGGGCAAGATGAGGAAATGGACAATGCTAAAATGTCATTAAAAGGGAATGAAATAATCATGGGAGATTTTAATCTACCTTATGTAAACTGGAGTCTTCAGCAAGCTCCACTAGAAGTGGAGACATTTTAAATTCATTACAGGGAGTGTCCCTTAAGCAACGAGGTCATCTTAGATTTGGTACTTACAAATGGTGACAGAATCTCAGAAGTAAGTGTGGGTGAAAACCTAGGATCCAGTGATCATCAAGCAGTATGGTTTAGTATAGTGACTGAGAGAGACGTACCACACAAAGACAAGACTGCTAAACTTTGGGAAGGCAGATTTTGTTGAAATGGGGAAATGTGTACGTGATTCTTTGGCAGAGTGGAGGCACATGAAAGGGGTACAGGAGCAGTGCGGAAATTTTATAAATGTATTATTAACAGCAACAGACCTTTTTATAAGTAAGGTTAGGAAAAAAAAGAGAAAAAGAAAGCCAATGTGTTTTACAAAAGAGTTTGCAACTATAGTGAAAGCAAAAAAGATGTCCTTTTGGAATTATAAGCAAACTCAAAATAATGATGACAGGGAGGAATATTTTGAAAAGCAGACAGAGGCTAAAAAGGTTATCAGGGCAACAAAGGCACAAACTGGGGAAAAACTGGCCTACTTGGTATGAAAAGGGGACAAAGGCTTTTTTAGGTATATAAATGAAAGGTGAAAAACTAAAGAAGCTATAGTAACGCTCAAAACGGAAAGTGGGAGTCTTGTTGAGGGTGGAAGGGCTATAGCAGATCATCTTAACAAGTATTTCTGTTCGATACTCACAAAAGAAAGAGAGGGGAAAGGACCACTTATAAACGGGAAGGCTGGAAAATAGCAAATGTCGTCCCTCTGCATAAAAGTGGAAGTAGGGAAGAAGCGGCAAACAACCGACCAGTGAGTCTAATATCAGTAGTAGGGAAATTGATGGAAGCACTGTTAAAGGAACAAATTGTACAGTATCTTAAATCCAGTAACTTACAGGATACCAAGCAGCAATAATTCATATTATTATTATTAAATTATAATTATTGAATTTTTTGACTGAGTCACTAAACTATTAGATAAAGGGGGAGCTGTAGACATAGCTTATCTAGATTTTAGTAAGGATTTTGACACTGTGCCACATCGTAGACTGTTAAATAAGCTGGAAACTTTGGGATTGGACTTAAAGATAGTTGCATG
>WWET01001868.1:269389-282085 GCA_011038615.1 Limnodynastes dumerilii | reverse complement strand
TGTAGATTTGAAAATAATAAAAATTCTACTTTAAGAAAATGCATTGGTTACTGGCTGTAACAAGTCCTGTCCTGTATTTTTAGGTGTTTTATAAGTAAGTTCTTTCACACATTAAAATAATAGTTTTATATTGACGGTACACATCTAATAGCAATAGTAGATCACATTATAGAATGGACAAGAACTTGTGTCAGTGCATAAGCACTGTTGAATTTGTTGTGACCCATTCACCATCCCCCACCTGCTTCCCTGCAGGACAGGCCATTACCATCTTCCTCCATGTCAGTCTGCCCCACATGGCTAGCCTCTCCCTTTATACTTACCTTGTCTTCCTGAGCACCACAGCCTGTAATGGAGAGGAAGGGAGGGAAGTGATAGTTGTGTGTTGTGGGGGGGGGGGGGGGGGGAATTCAAGGCAATCAGAACCCCCCCCCAGGTGTACTACTGGACAGGTACAAAATGTCAACAGTCAAAATGATGACAGTTGTAGTCTTCTTGAAATGCAGTCAGCTTATAAACATAGGATGATTCCATAAAATAAAACAAAAAACAAATACATAAAGAGGGGCATTAGCAGATAGGCATTCAATATAAAAGTTTCAGTATCAATTCAAGATTCATTAATATACAAATAAGTACTTGCACTAACTTACACATAAGGGTGTAGAGGGAGATAGGATCCCAAAACATGATCAAATAAGTAAATAAAAAAGAGAGCGGGACCACCACTGTGTGCCTCCTCTCTAGTTTCCCCAAAAGTTTCCTCCTCTCTAGTAATAAAACATTTTTTTTCATTAGTTTTGATTAAAAGCTTGCAAAATATTAAAAGGAAGTGAATAGGAATATTGTGAAGTGAGTTTAAAAACAATTAAAGGGAGGACTGGCTCCTATCACTGTCACTTGGAAATTATTACGATAAGCTTACAATTTAGGGACACATCTAGGTAAGTTTATATTGAATTAGTTTATATCAGTTCTTGTAGAGAATTTTTACTCTTATTTGGTTTGTGTAAATGAGTGATTATCACAAATAAGGTAGTATTGTGTTCAACAATTGACGCATTTGTGTTTTACTTAAATCATACAGAATTGATATTTAAGTTTGTGAAGGCTCTCAAACTCACTATGGTAAAATATAATCATGTACTAGACTGGATATATCACTGCCATGATTTGAAAGATCTTGGATGCTATTAGTTAATCAAAATTGATAATCAGTATGTGATGTGAGCGACCCAAAGGTATTCCCACAAAGGAGTCACTTTCCCATCTGAATAATTAAGGCCCACAATACAAAGCTTACCCTGCAAGCATACAGATAACTTTAAAGGAGGTTCCAATGTCCTCCTTATATACAAAGTGCTGATAACACGGTGCCTTAAATTGTATGTATTAAATAGCAAAGAGAGAAACAAACTACACTTATTCGAAAGTAAGAAGAAATCCTTAGGAGCGACTACAAGCTCTCTTAATAAGAAAGTCACCACCAGAATGTGGTACTGGAGAATGATAATGTTGAACAACAATAGGGCAGAAAAACTAAAGAGTGACTACAAGCACTCATTCTCTTAAGTTCAAGTAAATTGTAAGTAGCCATAGGCCATAGCCATTTCTAGGATTTTTACTCTTTACTATCATATCAGTGGAGTGTTTTTTTTATTAATGAATGCATTAATATACACACCCTGTTAGTGTGTTGCACAATGCTCTAGCTGTTGTTTAGTAATAATAATAATTCTGATGCAGAACATATCATATTCTCCCACTTCATAATTCTTTAATGTATAAAAATCAATATATAAATGAATGATTTTTCAGAATACCAGCCGTTATTCAATCAATGTTGTTTTGGTAACCGAGTGCCATCCTTTCACAGGAGGCTATTATGTGTTAGACAGAGCATCTTCGCTTCCACACACTGCATCTTTGTTATCAGTACACCATACAGAGAATATTCTTTTGATCAAAAAACAATGCAGAGTAAAATCTTGTGATCAGAATACATAATAAAATTCTTTTTAGTGAATGTCATACAATAGAGAAGGCATTTTAATGCCTCTTTACCATACTTTGCTATCCTTCTATAATTCTCCTGCACAGTATATCAGTTACAACCCTATGTGATTCTCAATGACATAATTGCCATCCCTCTGTAACTCTCACTTATATCAATGCTATCCCTCTGTAAATCCCCCTCAAGTGACGTGCATGGGATGCATCATGACAACATGAGGATGGTAAGGTCAATTTGCAATCCATCCCTGAAGCTGCCGCCTTAAATCGCTGCATCCTAGAATGCAGCCTGGTCTGTATAATGGCTGTTCAGGGAGCATTAAAATGTGTGTTTATTATAAATATTTATGTTGACCTGATGACCTGCTCCAACATACTTTTCCAAGCACTGTAACAATGTAAGGAGAAAGGCCAGTCAGATGTTTGTTTGCAAGGCGAGAGGAATTTGTAACAGGATAGACATAGTAATACAAAATATGTATGTATGAGCATTATAGGTATATTTCTACATCAGTTTATCCTGCTTCTAACCTGTATTAGGAAGCAGAACTTTTGTTCTGCTTTCTAACTCAAATCCTGCAATCCACCATACAACAGTTTGCAACCAAACATACAGTATGGGGGTGAAAATAGGTATTGCCCAGTGCACGTTGTGGATATTTCTGTCATTATGAAGATCTTTATTTAGATCTTTATTTGCATTGCAGAAGTTTTGCACTTTTATGTACATGCTCCTTACACCACCACAATATATAGTTTAAGTTAGATGTGGCTAAACTCCATCCTCGGGATCAACAAATGGTCCATGTTTTGCAGGTCTCCTTGTGGACCACAGGTCCATTCATTTTAAAGATCCACAGATGATAGTAATTAAGGGCCAGATCCACACTTGCTTTCGGCATCCCACTTACACACGCAAAGTGCATTAGTGGTGTGTTTCGGCTGGACGGCACATGTGCCCTCCAGATATTACATGCATGTTACGCACATTACAAGCTGTACTTCCCCTCTGTCCACCAAGGTGGGCGGGGGGAAGCATTTAAATTGTTAAGTGGGGGTGGATTTTGACATTTATGAGTAGATCAGCGGTCATACGGGCCATAAATATGGGCATAATTACCATAAATAGAGAGTAGTAACAGGGGGAGTTCACTTCCCTCTTTCATTGGTACGGCCAGACCCCCACACATACGGAGGCTTGAGGGGGTCTGGATTCAGTCCTATGTCTTTGAAGACACCTTGAAAACATGGACCATTAGTAGATCACAAGGACCGTTTTGCTAATCATGGTCTAAGCATTAAGTAGAATGCAGAAAGTAGCTGCACCAGAATTGGCTGCTGCAGTTTTTATTCAACATGCTAATTAGAACTGCTGAAAACACTATTCAGTCAGTGGTAAGGATTGTATAAGCACTTGCATTCTTGTCATTGAAACTAGAGATGAGCACCAACCTCCATGTTTTAGTATTGGTTTTGGATCTGTATTAACTTTGTGTTTTGGTTTTGGTTTTTGTCAAATAAAAATCTAATGTTTTGGTTTTCGATCTGTATTTTTTTAAAATTGCAAACAAATGCTAAAATAATGAAATTTTTATGTATTTTTGCTCCTAAAGCATATTCATTCTATACCTTTTTTGCTATGTAGTCAGTATGCTAAAACTTTGCCACAACTATTATTCAAAAGCCAAGTTTGGTTTTTATTTAAATTCTTGTGAGTGAACCTTTCAATCTTTGTTAGTCACACTATATCATTTTAAGCTTTGTCTGTACAGTGTACAGTTGCTTTTACACACCAATGTAACAGTTTTTTATCTGGAGTTTAAAAAAAAAAAAAAGGAGAATTTCAAAAAATTGGCAGTTATTGTTAAACCTCCTGGTTTAATTATTTTATTTATTCAAATTTCATAATGGATTAGTCTACACAACAGGTGCATCCCAATACTAGTGCTGGAATTGCCAGTCCTCCATTAGTTCTTCAACCTTTACTAATAAAAATTGTAAATATGTAAATAGAAAGCATAAGAGACGACACTGTCAAAGCCCAAACTTGTTACCCCCGTATCGTAAAATCTCATCCCAAAGACTGAGTGGAAAACTGAGTGGAAAACTGAGTTACAAATGTCACAGTGCCAACATACCATACACTACATCCATTGGAAAAGTAAGGCTCAGACCATGGCCGTTATTTGTCACACGCACAAGAATCCCCGCTGCAAAAGCCGTTTCCAAACAAACCCATGTATTAGTCACCTGTAAGTCTGTAAATCCGTAAACAAAAATAATCCATAAACAAAAATAAAAGTAAACAAACATATTTATTTGATTATCAGCAAAACAGTTACAACAGTCAACAAAACAATTACACCTGTCAACAAAACAATTACAACTATTAACAAAACAATTATAACTATCAAGAGAACTATTACAACTATCAACAAAACAATCACTACTATCAACAAAACAATAACAACTATTAACAAAACTATGACAACATTTCTTTGTAAAAGCAGAAACTCTGCTGTAAAATCTATGAGGAAACCAAAGTCTATAAGCTACCCAACAGTGCATGTTTTCCAGATCTCCCTACAGAACAAGTTATATAATTATACCACCTGTTGATCTTTTAAACAGTCAATAATGAACACATCTGTGCTCCAGCAAGGAGATCTGGAAAACATGTACTGTTGGGGAGCCTTGAGGACAGGTTTGGAAACCACTGGTCTAAGTTTTATATTAACTTTTAAAAACAATTATAAGAAAATGTAAGTTTGAGTTGCTCCTATAATTTATGATCTGATGACCACATAAGAATACTATACTTCACTCATGTGGCCAATGGCCAGAGTACCCTGTCAGCACACAGGACCATCAATGGACAATATATGGTTGGTACATGCTACCATATTAGATTTTAATTAAATACCAAATGTTGCTTTATTTTAAGTAAGCTATAGAAAAGTCTTATCAAAATGACTCAGCACCAAAAACAGGGACAGAATGGATATTTTTTTTATTTTAGTGCACCTCTTAAAGATGGAAGGATCGCACACAAGATTGTAATTAAATACCAATACATGGCTTTAACACCAGTAGCAAACTTTTATAAAAATGACTCTGCACCAACAATGGGGACTGAATGAATATATTAAAATTTTAAACTAGACTTTCTTTTACAACTGGGTCAAGCTTTAGCAAACTGACTCCATACAAAAATAAGGTGTGTCAGCTGGATGTATTGATATTATAGGGCCAGATCCAGAGCCACATCCGATAGTGTGTTTACGCTAACCAGAGAGATGTAAAAACGCTGTTTTGTATGTACTGCATGCACGTGGCAGATGTTACGCCATGTAACTCTGAACGTACTTACCAGCCTAGTATCAACAGAGTAACTACGAATGACAGCGTGACAGCCATACAACACCCGTAATTATCCTTCGGAGGCGGGGTGAGGCATTTAAATCGTACAGTATGGGCGTGCTTAGGCAGCCATTACGGGCCACAGTAGTTACGCTTTGAAAATTAAGGTAGGGTTTGGAAAGCGTAAAATGACCAAAGTACGTACGAGCGAGGGGAGTGCTTAGGGGAGTGCATAGTAATTACACTAACGTAAATACGCTACGTGTTAAAAACGTAAAGGGAACGTAGGTCTGGATCCGGCCCATAGTGTGTATTGTAAAATAGAATTCTCACTAGTATATATATGAAAAACATTCTACAACCACAATACTGGAAAAATGTAGTTGCACAATTGGAAACAGTATTATGTAGTATTCTGCTTAAAATAATGCAGAAAAAGTTCTTCTTAATGTGTCCACTATTTGGACAATGTCTTGCCTAGTAATACACTGAATTCATATTTTTTATATAAAAAAAGAGAGCTCTAATAAGGGCTGTTGGGTTATATAATTTAACAATAGCAGACCAATATCACTGCCCCACAAGAGTGGATATTTATATCAGTCTCACTCTCTACTGCAGCTATAGCACCCAACATTCTTCTACCACTGTGCCCAGGCAGCCTAAAATGGCTCCTGTTCTCCATTTAATGTGCTTTTATGCAAACGTGTTATAAACTGTGTAGAACCAGACTTTCAAGGCCAAGACATGCCGATAAGGCAGCTTGGTGGGAGCAGAGGGTATGTGACACTAACATTATGGAATGCTAGCTTATACTGTGCATATGTAGAATGTAGAATTAGTTAGATAAGTAGTACCAATTAACTTACTTAACACATGATTATAACTTAATAAGTTTGGGAGTTACGGCTCTGTTGTTGTCGGATTATAAAAGACTTGGCACAAAGTCAGCTCGCTGGCTTCACCCAGGACTGATCTGACTTAATGCAGGAGTGATCTGGGCTATGAACGTTACTGATCTGACTGAGCGCAGAAGTACCCACTGACCTTTTCCAGCTCGACAATAATCGAGATAGAGACCCTGGAAACCTTTTGATTATTATCAAGGAATAACTACCAGCCGAAGCTAAGTATTATTCATGTCTTTTGCTTAATTCTTTATAAAATACTATAGTTGATTAAGAATTGTCTTGTGTGGTGTCATTAAATTCTGGGTATTTTCCGAACCTTAAGTTCCACTGGGATCACACCACCAATCTCCTATCTAAACTGGCTCCAGACTCATGAAGGAGTGCCCTAAAAACCCTCACAAACATGCAAGAGCAGTGCTCCTGAACTCTCCAGTTTGTAAAGTCCAGTCTGCAGAATGCAAAACATTTCCAGGAAAATGGTGTTTTGCCATGATTTGGGATTTTCCCGGGAAGATCCGAGCCCTCCCTAGGTTTGACTCGGAACCTCAAATTTCGGATTTGCCGGATTTAACAGAATCCGAACTGCTCATCTCTAATTGAAACACATTTGAATTTTTATTAATACACACAATTACTGTTGAGTAAGTAGCTTTTTTTTAACATTTCTACAGTCAGGGCCGCTCTTAGGAGTGGAGGCACCCAGGGCAAAGCACCCTCAGCTGTTAGGCAGCATCATTCAAGCAGAGCACCACAAAGGAAGGATTAAGACGAGAAGAGAAAAGAAAAGTCAACTTAACATTAAAATAGGTGATAAAGCAAAAAAACTGGACACATATAAGGGGCAGAAATGGAAGCTGGACACATATAAGGGGCAGAAATAAAAGCTGGACACATATAAGGGGCAGTAATTGAAGCCGGACACACACAAAGGATAGAAATTTAAGCTGGACACACATAAGGGGCAGCAATAAAAGCTGGACACATATAAGAGGCAGAAATGAAGGCTTTACACACATAAGGGGCAAAAATGGATGCTGGTTACATATAAGAGGCAGAAAGCTGGACACATATAAGGGGCAGAAATGAAAGCTGGACACGCATAAGGGGCACAAATGGATGCTGGATATATATAAAGTGCAGAAATTAAAGCTGGATACATATAAGGGGCCTTAAAAAGTCTGAACACATATAAGGGGCACAAAAGGAGGCTGGACACATATAAGCTTAAGAAATGGAAGCTGGTCATATATAAGGGGCAGAAATGAAAGCTGGAAACATATAAGGGGCAGAAATGAAAGCTGGACACACATAAGGGGCAGAAATGGAAGTTGGACACATATAAGGGGAAGAAATGAAAACTACACACATAGAAGAGGCAAAAACAAAAGCTGGACATATATAATGGGCAGAAATTGAAGCTGGACACATACAATGAGCAGAAATTAAAGCTGGACCCACATAAGGTGCAGCAATAAAAGCTGGACAAAAATAAGGGCATAAATGAAGGCTGTACACACATAAGGGGAAAAAATGAAAGCTGGACACATATAAGGTGCAGAAAATAAAGCTGAACGCATATAAGGGGCAGAAATGAAGGCTGTACACACATAAGGAGCAGAAATAAAAGCTGCACACATATAAAGGGCAAAAAATAAAGCTGGACACATAAAATGGGCAGAAATTAAACCTAGACACGCATAAGGGCAGAAGAGGATGCTGGATACATAAAAGGGGCAGAAATAAAGCTAGACACATATAAGGGGCATCAATGAAGACTGCACACATATAAGGGGCAGAAATAAAAGCTGGACACACATAACGGATAAAAATGGAAGCTGGATACATATTGGGGCAGAAATGAAAGCTGAACACATATAAGAGGCAGAAATGAAAGCTACACACATAAGGGGCAGAAATGGAAGTTGGGTACATATAAGGGGCAGAAATGAAAGCTTGACAAACATAAGGGGCAGAAATGAAAGCTGAACACATATAAGGGGCAGAAAAGCTTTACACAAATACAATAGGGCAGAAGTGGATGGATGGATACAAGGAGGTGGAAATAAATGGTTAGACGGATACACTACATATGTTATTTATTTTTTATTGTTTGAGGTGGAAGAGGCAAAAGTTTTTTTTCCACCCTGGGCTCCTCTAGGTCAAGAAACAGCTCTATAACAGAGATTGCATACAAATCAACATAGGAGGTTTTTAAATGCACCTGTTTTCTGGGCATATGCTGTGCTAAATACGGCAAAATACACTAAACTTCTTTTATTTATATTTTCATATCATGGCCGTCATATTTTCTAGGTATCCTGTATCCCATGTATCTCTCCCATATAATTGACTTTTTGAAATTATTTTCCCTATATCATCTTTTCCAAATTCATAGCCACTATATTTATTTTTTTATAAATAACAGTCTCCCTTGACATATTATGCTACCGCTGGCCTTTGCTCTTTATCATATAATTTTCAGATTAGTGTCAATTACATTAAGCCTGTTCTAAAATACTGAGCTTTGACTGGAGGAAGTTGAGAACAGCCATAGTTGTTGATGTCTAATGTTAAGTTCGTCCAAGTACAGCCCTAGCTGCATCACAATTTGTTGCACCACCATAAAAGTGGTGCAATATTTATGCTGGTTTTTATTTATTTTAAAGGAAGAGCAGCATCTCTTAACCCCAAAGCTATCTCTTTGTTTACAACTATAGTGTTACTAGCACCACACAATTTGACAATAAACATTTTGAGACCTGTAATTAATATGTCTAAATTTGTGCATTATGGATGTTTTTTTTTTTACTTTGAAAAATAATAGTCAATTGTGATATGAAAATTCTATCCCTTAATATTGTGTGCCCCATAAACTGTACTTCTCACATTTCCTTTTTTGTGTTCAGAATATTTCCATGTGTATGGGAGCACTACTTAACTGTACCTGTTGTTAGTTTGTAACATTGTGTATCTGTTGACAATCTGACCTGTCAACAATTTGTTTTGTGAACATTTTAATATGCGGACATTTTGAATTGTCAAAATTTTGTTCCTGTCGACATTTGGTGTTGACATTTTGCCTGTCAACAAAGCAATCAGAAATGCATGAAGTGCAAAGACTTACTACCTTTAGATGTCTGATAAATAATAGAGTCTAATTTGCAGTGCGTAAGAAACATCCAATATACTGTACTTGTAAAGCTGAACAAATTGCTCTTTGCACCTTTATGTGTACAAGTTAGTTAATCTGCTGTGCAGAGTTGAGATTCATTTAGAAGTCAGACCTGAAATCACACAGCTGGCAAATTATGTTTTTTCTCTACATCTGTTAATTTGAATGTGTTTTTAGTGTTTGTCAGTCAGCGTATATGTGAATAAGCTATGGGCTTTAATTATCTACTTGAGCTATGGAAGTGGAAGGTCAACTCAGTGTTAGAACCACATGAAAAAAAGCTCTGTGAGTGAAGATATCTACTTTAATTAAGATAATAGTATAAAAACACAATTCCTATAACATATAGTAACATGCAAAAATAAACATTCAAGGTAATGAAAGGTCCATAGTGAATTGTTTCACATGCATATATGTACCCGCAATGTATATAATATATGATCAGGACATTTAGGGCAAATACAACATACTGGGCCTGATTCACACTTAAGAATCTGCGTAGTTTTAGGTGCGTATATTTAAGAACGGATGCACTGCACATGCGTAGTAACTTTTATACACTGTTTACGTTGGACTTACGCATGCAAATTATGTCCTTATAAATACGCACCTAAAGTTTCTAGGTTCGTAATAACATACACAAAAAGGGGCGTTCTGTGAATACGTAACTAGGCAGATATGCAGATTTGGGTGGAGAGAGGCATTTAAATGACCAAATGAAGGCGCGGTTATGCAGTTAAGTTCTTAAGTACACGCCCTACGCATTCAAATGCGAACCTACAGTTAAGGGAGCCCTATGGCACTCGTAAGTCACATAAGAACCTAAAAACCGAGGGCGTGCCGAGGGAGTTTCATTGCTATTAGGTGCGTATATTTGGGAACCTATCGCATTCTTAAGTGTGAATCAGGCCCAATCACACTAACAATTAAGATTGGCTATATATTGAGAGGGTTTCTATAGTGATTAAGACACAGAAAAGTCTTATGCTGTTAGTGAAATAACAGAGATACCTATCACTTCGGCACAAGTATTTGACTGATAAGAGGAAGGTTAGTGATAGGCTGCAGGACATGGAGGGTTAGGGTTAGGGCTAAAAGAAGTGGGATTTTAGGATTAGGACTCAAGAAAGGAAACGTTCTGGCAGAAGTGGAAGGTTATGGTTAGGTTGCGAGAAATGGAGGGTTAAATTTAGGATTAGGATAAAGGGCTTAGCTGTTGCCATAGAAACCTTCCCAGCTCTGAAAATCACAGCATCACTACTTTTGAGCATGGAGACTATTGACTATTGAATTTAAAATGGTAAAGTGCTGCGCAATGTGTTTGCGCTATATAAAAACATGTTAATAAATAAATAACAGTCTACATTCAGCTGCACAAGATGGTCTGTTGCAAAACAGACAATAGAGCATATGCAAACTACACACTGTTTACCATATGTCCTGGTCTTTGCTATAGCCCCTGATGGTGGGCATAGACTGGTGCGGCTGACACCGAGCAGGTCGTGGCCTCCAGTGATGGCTCCTGAAGTAGCAAGGATATTTTGGGAGTCATACCTCATGGCAGGACTGGACATAGAACAAATAGACAATACAGGTGACAGAACTGGAACGGACCACCACAGAGACCAAAACATACAAGAACCAGTGTCAGAAAAGACGAGCAGGTATATCAGCATAGACACAAGGCAATAGAACAGCAGGACAGCGTAAGGACTGGACAAGAATTCTGCTCCACTAAAGCTGATACAAATTGACAAAATGACTAAAGTATACAATATCACCAACAAGAGACAGTTCTCCATGCTGGGTATATAAAACACTGAACAACCAATCAGAGCTGGAGAGATTCCCAGCTCTGGTTGGTCTGAATCCTGGCACTTAGGCAACAGCTGAGAGCTATTAATCAGGCTAGCACCTGGAGTGGCGTCTGTACTCCTTACCATGCTAGTGCATTCCAGTTGCTTAGCAACAACCCAGGGAACAGAAAGCCAGCTACCAGTGATGGCTATATCCTGACTGCTTAAGCAGCTAGGAGTGAAAAAGTTTGTGCTGCAGCGAATATCACAGCAACTGTTTTGTACATTTTAATACAGTTTTCTGCAGTTTAAATATTACTATTACATTTTAATGTCCCCATGACTGCAGCAGGTAAGATCCCCTAGGTTAAAGCTACATTATCTTTCCATTACAGCATTTTTCTGATATTGCATTTAAGTGTATTTGCAACATAGGGTTAAAATAAAATGAATCCCTAAAGATACTTAATAGTTTGTCAGTTGAAGAGGTCACAAAACTTGTAGACCTCAAGCACATTTTAAGGAACTTTTACTAAACTCCATCAGTCTGTGTTATTTTTTCCTCCAGAAACTATGGGTAATTGGATTATCTGCTCTACTGAGATGTATGCCCAATAATTTAATTGAATATGTTTTATATAATATTATCTTGGGTCTTGAGCTATTCTGTTCGATCTAAAAATAAATCAGATCTCAAATGACTGACACAAATTAAATTAGTTTTAACTATCTGTCATCATTTGTTATTTTAGTGCTGTTTTGCATTTATATAAAATTAAAACTCTCTCTCTCTCTCTATATATATATATATTGGGCGGAGCCAGAACAACCCTCCACTAACTACTACACACATGCATATTCAGAGACACCCGAGTGAGTTTGTTGACTGTGGTAAAACTCACTACGCTTGATTGAATCAACTAGTTTGATTCCACTCTGCTTGGTATGCATTCCTATTTTTAAATCTGCTTTTGTACTAAATAAGTTATTGCACCATGAAGCGCCCTCTGTAAATATTTCTATTTTATATGTGGGGCAACTGTACTGGAACATGGTTGCAGAAAGGGGAGCTGCTGTTACTATAAGTAATCTGGTGCATACAACCTGGACTGGAAGTTCTACTCAATACAGACATTTATCCATTGTGATTCTGCTTTTAACTGATACAAAAAACTGTTAAACTGTTAAAACTGTTATTGTGCACACCTTTGTTGTTGTATTCATCTAAGTGTCTACATGTTATGCAATTCAAACAGTTGTAAGAGCTGGGAGCTTTAGTTAAAAAACTGTCACTTCTGGATTTTGGAGTTGGGAAATATCTGTCTTCATAACCCAGTCCTTTACATCTGTTACAAGTGCTTGAATCGTATAACATGTAGCCAGGGCCTCCGAGAGGGAGAAGGGGGTACAAAGAGAGGAGGGGGTACAAACTACCTGTGCCCAG
>WWET01001868.1:248899-266478 GCA_011038615.1 Limnodynastes dumerilii | reverse complement strand
CGGGTGGTTTGGTCGCCCCCCCCCCCCCACTGTAGGGTTGAGCAGTGCCTGGAGTGTGTGCCTGTCGGCATATTGTACGGCCGATGAAGGAACTGTGTCTCCAGCCGTGGAAGACAGTGTGCACCTGGCAGAGGAGAAACTGATTCCTGTGTGTGTGTGTGTGTGCTGGCTGAAGTGAGAGCCTCCGTGAAAGAGTGGGTCCTCTGCGCCGAACAGGAGAAGTGCATCCGGCTGGAAATCGACACCATTGTGCTGACAAGTGGAGACACTGCAGGACTGGTAGAACGGCTGATTGTACCCCAGCCAGCTAAAGAAATGAGTGAGTACAGAATCTAAACTGGTATCTTATACTATGGTGCAATGAAGCCCTCACCTCCCATTAGACTTTGTGTGTGCGATAACAGCAAGTTTCCAAGCTGCAAAATACTTTGAGAAACACTATAAGTAACTTCAGGCAGATTGTCTGAACTTAATTGTTCAAAACAAGAGACCACTTCTCAGGAGTTGATTATATGTGGTGTACAATTCTACCAGAACTCCAGTAGCAGGGCCCCATAAGAATTCTCTTCATAACACGGTTACCTGTGGAATACAGCCATAGCCAGGCTGTGACAGTGCAGACCCTAGAAAGGGAGATACCAGGCAAGCCACAGTGAATTGTGGGAGACATCTAAGTCAATCTAATAGTGGTAGATTCTACCAACCCTATCTACACCACTGTTTCTGTAATTTTCCATCTGCAACACGGTACCTGTCATTCCTTTAATATGCGATAACCCAGCATCATTACAATTCCTGTTTTATTTCATATATACAAGTGACTGCAATTGTTACCAGCCACCACTGTGGAATTACATATTATTACAAGTGTAACCAGTTATTTAGAAGGTGTGTGTTCGCTAACCGTGCTTCACAACAAGCATGCAAAAGCGTAAAATTCATACTTTATTCAGTGGTAAATAGCAAAAATTGAAAAGTCATTCATGAGAAAGTCTTTTTTAAAAGTTCAACTAGTGAAGTGAAGATAATGTGTAAGACATACAATGTAAAAAGTCTCCTCTATCCTAGAGATGTATCCTCTGTGTGCTGTGGTGCAACACTGTTGCTTAAATCCAGTAACCCGTTATTGCCTTGGAATTACAAACTGCAGCAAGTTGCTGCTCTTGTCATCTTCATTGCCACCATTCTTGTTTCTTGTTACTGAAAGTAAGCAACATGGCCGCAACGACCATCATTGTACGGGACTCCCTGTTTTATGTGCACGCACAGTGGTACCTCTTGCTTAATTATTTGTGAACATGTGTTTCATGTGCTTTGCCAAGTAATATCATTCCCAACTGTCAGTATTTTCTATGGGGCGCATCCGCAGTACTTACCAAAACGCAATTTTACCTGTCTGCCACGCGTAAAGTCGCTCGCAAGCGTTTTTCTGGATCTGGCCCATTATGGGAATACTGAGGAGCTGGAGACATTATGGGAATACTGGGGAGAGGCTGGAGACATTATGCGAATACTGAGGAGCTGAATACATTATGGGAATACTGAGGAGCTGGAGACATTATGGAAATACTAAAGAGCTGGAGACATTATCGGAACACTGGGGGGCTGAAGACATATTATGGGGTTACTGGTGGTCTGGAGACATTTGATGGGGGATTCTGGGGGTCTGGAGACATGATAGGTGTTACTGGGGGTTTGGCTGTGGTGCTGTGTGACAAGGGGCTGCCATGTGGGGTTGTGTACTGTATAAGGGCTGTGTACTGTATAGGGGCTGTGTTCTGTATAGCGGCACTGCTATACTGTGGTTGTGCTCTGACCAACCTCAATGTGTGACTGATTGTCTGTTTTGCAGACAGATTTGTGAGGCAATCACAAAGTGACTTCAGTCGCTTATCTTAGTCATTAAGCAAAGCTTTTTGCCTAAACTGAATAAAAAAATGATATTGTGAGCTGTAAGGTGTTCAAAATAGAATGGAACTGAGTGGAAATTAATGTTATTGAGGTTAATAATACTGTAGGAACAAAAACACCCCCAAATTCTGTGATTTTAGCTGTTTTTATGATTCATTTTTTTTATTAAAACCAAAACACACAAGGGTGGTTTTGGCAAAACCAATCCAAAAACCAAAACATGAAAAAAAAATACAAAACCAAAACACGAAAAATGGACAGGCGCACATCTCTAGTCATTTCATATAGCTATATAACTACTTTTACAAGATACTGAATCTTACAATTCAATATGGCAAGTATTGAAGGGAAAAGTAACTTTGTCCAAATACTGTAGGTAGTAGCTGTGCCAATGTAATTGTATGCAGAGTAATTAGGAATTAGAATATAGCTAAAAAGAACCCTGTCAATGGATGGTATCCAGTAGTTATGAAGGTGTGGGATGCAAGTATATCTGGATATGTAACAAGGCTAGGCTATGGAAATCAATAAAAGAGTTTGGAAAAGAAGTTGGAATAGAACACATGAAAAATTTATGAAGGAAGGAAAGAGGAGAACAAGTAATTTTTGTGGAGAAAATAAACTCTTTCCATTTGAACTGGGATATAGTCAGCGCGGGTTTAAAAAGTGACATTTTTTTCATTTACTTCTAAGCAACAGACTGCATAATCCCCAGCGGACAGGCTACCACTCCTGAGATATTTGATGCAGCAGTGCTATTTGACAAATAAGTACTAATCTGTTCATATTTATTGGATCATTGTAATATGATCTAATAAAAATACCAAAAACCTTCTACCTTGGTGTTATGTAACTATGATTAATTACATGTTATCTGTTCATTCTTCATCATGTATTTTCTTTTGGACATAGGTTAATCCTCTCATTTACCTTACTTACTATTTAAAATATAATTGTGATATGTTCATAACAAGCTGCTTCTTAATTATCAAAGCCAGAAATTTGCATTCACGGTAATGTCACCTCATTATAATTCTTTATTGTGACTAAAGACTTATCTGGTACTATAACTATAATATCAATTCTCATGGAACATTAATAAGGAGGGCACAAGGTTATAGAAAGGTTGATCACAGGTGATTAACTTATCCTTGTTTATGTCATGATTTCTTTGTCCGTGCATATGGGAAATCTTTCAGGACCTGTCTGAAATCTCCAGACCTAGAGGTTAATCAATAATATTTCATATGGCTTTGTGGACTCATAAATGCTTTAACTCTTCTTAACTCGAATCTCCTCTCCCAAAACAGTAATACATATTTCACCTTAACTGTACTAAAGAAATGAAGAATTATGTACTCTTTGAAAATTACTTAAAAGTAATGTAATTGCTAAGTCATTATTTTAAGAAGAACTATAAAAGAAATTTCAAAGTTAAATGACTTAAAAGTAGATTTTGGAGACTTTACATTTTTTTTGAGAGGACTAAGGTTAGCACATAAAGACTGAAACCATCCTTTACTGTGTACTATTGTTGTTATTATTATTATTATTATTAATATTAATAATAACGTTTATTTATAAGGCACAACACGGTATCTGCAGCGCCGTACAGAGGCAATAGGAAAGCCAATAGTTACATATTTAATACAATAATTAACAGAGGGTATAAAATCATAGAATAAGAAAACAATACAAGAACAATGCAAAAATAAAATACAGTACTAAAATAGTAGAACAATATGTATGGAAAATAAAAAAGCAGGATATGTCTGTAGGAGCAGATGAATAAGGAGAGAGCTAAACAGCAGAGAGAAAAAGTGGGAATTAATGAGAACAAGGTAGAGGGATGATGACAGAAGGGAGGAGGACCCTGCTCATAAGAGCTAATATGCTAAGTGAGAGAGGGTGAACAAACAGGAGACACAGGGATGAAGATGGGGTGGGTAGGTAAGATTAGGTGGAGGAAAGGTGCCTAGCCTGAAGAAATGGGTTTTGAAGGAACATTTGAAGGATTGGAGGGTGTTGGATTGCCTTATAGATTTTGGTAGGTTGTTCCAAAAAAGTCTTGGATGTGGGAGTGAGAGGTAGTTATCAGGCTGGAGTTGAGGCAACAATCATCAGGAGAGCAAAGGGGACAGGAAGAAGTGTGGATGGAGATTAGGGAGGAGAGGTAGGGAGTGGTGAAAGAGGAGAGAGTCTTATAAGTTGTGGTAAGGAGCTTGAAAAGAATTCTGAAAGGGACAGGAAGCCAGTGTAGAGATTGAGGAGTTGGAGGCAGTGCATTGGGAGAGGAAGATGAGTCAGATGGGAGATAACAAGAGAGTGAATGAGCATTTTAGTGGCATATGTGGTTAAGAAGGGTCTGATGAGAGCTATGTTGAGGACATGAAAGTGGCAGGACAGTGAGAGGGCACGGATGTGGGAGGTGAAGGAGAGAGGAGTCCAGGATGACGCCCAGGTGGGCTTGGGTGGAGGAAGAGATGGTGGAGTCACCAATGTTAATGGAGATAGAAGGGGTAGAGGGGATATGTGAAGGAGGGAAGACTACAATTTCAGTTTTGTCCATGTTAAGCTTGAGAAAATGCTTGGAAATCCATGAGGAGATGGCCGAGAGGCAGTCTAACACATTTGACAAAAGTTCGGGGGAGAGGTCAGGAGAGGAGAGATAGATTGAAAGCCAAAGGAGCTGATGAGGTCACCCAGAGAGGATGTATAGAGTGAGAACAGAAGGGGACCAAGAACTGAACCCTTGGGAACGCCAACGAGAAGAGGAGTGGTAGGGGTTGAGAAAGAGAAGGAGTGGTCCGAGAGATAGGAGGAGAACCCGGAATGGACAGTGCCAGAGAGGCCGAGGGAGTAAGGGGTGTGGAGCAGGAGAGGGTGATCAATAGTGTCAAAGGTTGCCGATAGATCCAGGAGGATGTGTAGGGAGAAGTGGCCCTTAGATTTGGCAGAAAGGAGATTGTTTGTGATCTTAGTCAGGGCAGTTTTAGTGGAGTGGAAATGGAAATGGGTCAGTAGTTGGAGGGTGAAGTGAGGTGAAGATTAGTTTTTTAAGGATGGGGGAGACATGAGCATGTTTAAAGGGGGAGGGGAAAAAGCCAGAGGAGAGGGATAAGTTGAAGAGATGACAGAAAGTAGAGAGAGGGAGAGACTGGAGAAGATTAGAGACATTGGGGGGTGACTAGGGAGGAAATGAGAGGAAGGAGATGGAGGGGGAGGAGAGGTGATGGTAGAGGAGATGGAGTGAATTTTTTAAGTGAAGAAGGTGGAAAAGTCAGAGGCAGAAATGGAGAGAGGGAGGTGAGGAGGAGGATGGAGAGAAAAGAGTTAAATTTGGCAAAGAGGCGGCGGGGGTAGACGACTGGGAGAGGATGAGGGACTTAAAGAAGGATTGCTTGGTAAGGGTGAGGGTAGAGCTAAAGGAGGAGAGGATGAACTTGAAGTGGAGAAAGTCTGCAAGGGAACGGGACTTCCTCCAGAGACACTCCACAGTACGGGAGCATTTCTTTAGGAAATTAGTGAGTGTGGAGTGCCAGGGTTGAAGTTTGGTGCGGTGAAGAGAGACAGAGGTTGGAGGACAGGCAGCATCAAGAGTGGAGCAGAGGTTTTAGAGAGAGGTGGCTAGAATATGGCAGGACATGGTGGAAATGGGTGCAAGGAGGTGATCAAGGGAAGAGGTGAAATTTGCAACGTCAAGGGAATTGAGGTTCTGTCAGGAAAGAATACGTTTTTGGTGACTGTGAAGGAGATAAGGTGATGATCAGAGAGGGGGAGGGGAGAGGTGGATAAGTCAGACAGGGAGCATGAGCATGAGAAAACGAGGTCAAGGGAGTGGCTCACGTTGGGGGTGGGTGCGGAAGTCCACTGTGATAGGCCAAAGGAGGAATAGAGGTAGAGAAGTTTTGTAGTGCTGGGGTGTGAGGGGTTGACAGAGGGGTTGTTGAAGTCACTTAGGGAAGGGAGGTCAGAAAACAAAAAAAGGGGGAGCCAGGCTCCAAAGTTATCAATTAATTTGGAGGTGGGGCTGGGGGGGGCAGTAGACAACAGCAATGCGGAGATGGATGGGATGGTAGACACAGATGCAATTAACCTCAATCAAGAAGAAAGAGGGGGAGAGGGCACAGAGGGTATGACACTGAAGGTGCAGAAAAGGGAGAGGAGGATGCCCACACCACCGCCAGTGTGTTCACCAGACCTAGGGGTGTGGGAGAAGGAGAGACCACCATAGGAAAGGGCAGCAGTGCCAGAGGTTAAGAGCCATTTTTCATTAATAGCAAGGTTGCAAGGTTGAGTTTTAGATGAAGAGGTCATGGATTGCAGGGAGGTTGTAACAGATGGATCTGGCATTCTAAAGAGCACAGGAGAATGGGAGCAAGGGAAGAGGGGTGATGTGGATAGAAGTGGGTTTTGAGGGAGCGTTTGAAGGATTTGAAGGTGCTGGAATTGAAGGGGAGACTGATGGAGGAGTGGGAGAGGGTAGGGGGTGAGTAGGATGAAAGGGGAGGTAGAAGGTAGGAAAGAGGAGGGATGAGGATAGTGAGACCAGGGTCATTAAGGTAGGAAGGAGGTAAGTAGAAGTGATATAGGCAAAAATAACTGGAGAGAAATTCAGAAGAACTGAAACACGTGTGAACACAATAATCGAGAGCATGAAAATCAAATAAAGAATTGGGCAGGGAAATTAAGTAGTGCAAGGTTATTAGAAGTCCCAAGCAGTCACCATAAGCAGCATCAGAATGGTTGCATATTGCAATGTGCAGGTAAGGCTAGCCAGAAGGAGTTTCTAGGAAAAGCAGGTGGTACAGATGGAAAATAAAATACTTCAATGTTTGTTGTTAAGAATACCTTAGATGTAGCGATGGGTAATATTCTGTTTCCTCTCTGTTTTCCTCCTGTTTAACTCCGATGTAACTTTGAATACTAATACCACTTAAAATTATTCCCTTTAACTGTATTCACTAAAGCAGGCACTTGGCCTAGCAGCTTACCCTAAACTAAACTATCTACATAACTCACCCCTCACATACAGTAGAAGCGCTTCTGCTATCTAAAACGTCCTGCCCCACCATCAGAATTTTTATCATGACGGAATTCCGGATCTAGAGGATCCAGATCAGTCCTAGTAATTTAGCACTCTAGCATTTACTGCTTTTTAAAAAGGGCCATTTTCGAATCCTATACATTCGATCTGTATTCGCACCTAACTCACTCTTAACTATCAACACGGTCTTATGTGCGTAAAATAAATTATATATATTTTCTCTAGTAATGTCTAGCATCTAAACTTAGCAGATATGTCTGAGTAACGGACATCCAGGTCTGTTAGAAGTTTTCGAATTACAATAATTGTGTGCAAGATATTTTCTGTACTATTTTCTTTGGTAATGTCTTTCGTCATAACATATGTTGACAAAGCTAAGAAAAGGACTTCCAAGACAAAGAGGTCTGCTAGAAGGTCCACATTATATGTGTGGTGTGTACAACAAATGTAATGTAAATTTGTGTACCAAATACTACTCTAGTTTGTCTTTTAGGCATTTGTCACCCGGAGGCCCTGTATATATCTGCATCAATGGTAGTCAGCAACGGCAGCGGTGGATGTGGAACAACCGGCTTGTAAGTTTCTGAAGGTGGACATTAGCAATGTTCAATTTTACACCCGGGTAAGGTCTCTAACTAGAAAACTTCTTTTATTGCACCACACATTTAACATTTACATCTAGAACCACTCAAATTAGGGTATTGTCAGATAGAACTGATTTTGTGTTTATTAGCGAGTCTCCCCAGGGTTTTGGCTCGGACATCTGCAGTCTTGTAATGCCTGCTTAAGGTTACCCAGGACAGGACAAGTAAATGTTCCAGAGATGGTTTATCTGGTTAATCAAGACACATAGATGAATGACCTGGTTTGAGGGTTAAGGGGTTAGCAGCAGAGAAGACTCAGTTGGACCTCCTTTTTGCCATAGAGCAAGGTGAAAAAAAAAAGAATACTTGATTTCTGAGATTCCTTTGTTTTTATAGATAGAAAGTAAAAAAAAGCTGCAGAGATAAATGGTTAGATTTACAAACAGTTGAAAAGGAAAAGTGGAGATGTTACCCATAGCAACCATCAGATCAGATTCTAGTTGACATTCCCTAGCATGTAATAGGAAAATGAGTGCTAGAATCTGATTGGTTGCTATGAGCAACATCTCCCCCTTTTCTTTTCCGCAGTTTAGTAAATCTAGCCAAAGGATTGGCTGCCTTTAGGGGTTACTGGTTCATTATGAACTTTTTTCTAATTTGGTGTTAAAGACCATAATACAAACCTGAAAACATTTTACTTCTGCAGATTATTATTGGTGATGGGGGGCATATCCTTTATGGTGTGAAAGTTCAATTTCTCTCCTTCTTGCAGGCTGTTCTTGATAATGGTTTCTGTCTATCTTTTGAAGGACAAACCTTCCTGTAGAAGGTTTTCTATCTTGAACCCCTTTTTGAACCAGTTTGGGTATGCCTATTATGTTAATTAAAAGGTATGTTTTTTTTTACTCGCTATCTATTTATCTCGTAAGGTGTCTAGGTTGGCGATGTTACACTATAAGCTATTTCCATTTGGCCATGGCAGTGCTTTAGTCTAGGACCTTGTGTATATAAAAATGGGTCTTGAGATTTTACCTAAACAAGGAAATTGCTTGTCATGTTTCATATCCTTCCCTGTTTCTTATCCCTTATATCTTTCTGATTCATTTTGACTATTGTTGCATGTGGTGCTCTGTGCTTTTAGGATCTGCATGGCCCTTTCTGTTTGAGAGACCACTATATTGCTGCTGCTGTATAATTTGTACTAATATGCTTTCCTGGACTTGTTTGTTCACTTCATTTAAATGGTTGGCTTATACCCAGACCGGAAGGCCCAAAGGCTTAACCCACTAATGCTGTGGGTGCTTTGTGGGTGCCTTGTTACATGGCTTTGAAGTACAACTGTGGTTGTTTGTCCACAAATTTGCTATATTTTATAAGTTGCTAAGCTTTGCATTGCAGGATGCTAGCTTTGGGAGTAAGGATCTATGTGCAGCTGTTTCAAAGGAATCACTTCATGATTCTGTGGGGCAGCTGTGGTATGCAGGCCCAGCAACAAAAATCTTGGGGCCCAGAACACTCATGTTTTTTGGGGGCCTTCGGCCCGTATTCAGAGTACCGGACGTATAACATATATACATATATATATAACATATATATATAGCGTATAACTACGTATCTTTTTCTTTCAGACCACATTTACGCAATCTACGTAAGAAAAAGATACGTAGATTATGTTAAAAAAATACTATGCATGCGCATTAGTAAAAATCGCTAAACACAGGACGTCCTTGTTATACGTCCGGTACTCTGAATACAGGCCTTCATCCTCATTTGTAGATTACAGGGGTCCCTTTGAACCTTGTGGCCCATCACAGGTATCCTCTGCATCCCTCCCCCTTGTCGCCAGGCCTTTTGGTATGTGCCCTATGTTCACCGTGTCCCTCAATTTGATGACAGAGAAAAGAGGGGACGCATTCTTTTCCTTTGCTCTAGTTGTTATGGTTGCTTGGTTTTGTTTAGTTACCATACATTTTTTATTTTAATTATTTTTATTTTCAAGTAAAGCAAATACAAACAAGTTTCTGTCATGACATTACAGAAGACTTATACACAAAAATAATGTTAAACCTTCTATACCAAAAAAGAATGGTGTGTATAACCAAATGAATGCAGTAGATGATGTCAGACCATAGAAAGAATAAAGGAAAAAACTTAGTTATAAAGGGAGGTGGGGGAGAAGAGGATGGGAGAGGGGGAAAACCAGGTTCACTGATAGCATGTTTATTTATCGGGCTTTCTATGATTCCAAAAAATATTTCAAAAATGGTTCAGGTATATCAGGCACTGCACAGACACATTCAAAACCTAATAAGACTCATACAAGATCTCATTATAGATTTCAACCATTTAACATATCTATTTTAAACAAACAAGTAAGACAACCGGCAGAGGGATTTAAACCTATGATGAGTATGACATAAGAATGTAGTTATAGCAAACCTATACACTTAAGATAATTTGGAATTCAGGAGACAGTTTGAACTCCGTCCAAACAAACCACATAGCAATATATTGTTGGAATTTGTCATTAGCAGCTATGGCAATGTTATCCAGATTATAGGTAAAGGGAGAAAGAGGAGAAGGGTAGTGTGATCATTGCATCTGTTTAACTAATTTCCTACAAGCTACCAATGTAGGGCCAATCATTGGGTGGGGTGGAAGAGGAATGCGAGGGAGCCAAGGAACAAGATGTAGAGGAATATGGGAGCTGAGATCCTCCACCTCGACCCACTGCTTCGCAACGTTCTGTCTGGACCAGTCTACAATGCGGCTTAAGTGAACTGAGTCATAGTAGGTGCGTAAATTAGGTAATTGCAGTCCTCCACTGTCCTTAACGGCATACATGGTGTTTAAGCTACATCGGGGCCTCTTATTTCTCCAGATGAAGCCGCGGCACAGACTCTGAAACTCTAGGAAGAAACGGGCCAGGATATGAATAGGGAGGGTTTGTAGTAAGTATAATAACTTGGGCAAAACATTCATTTTTAAAATGTTAATTCTACCTAGCCATGAGAATTCTTTACCACACCAAGAAGTTAACTCCGATTTGATTTTTAGGAGAATAGGAGGGAAGTTCTTTGTGAATAAATCAAGGTCCGCTGATATATTGACCCCTAGGTAGCGTATGTGATGTTCACTCCATTGTATGGGAGAGAAGGGTATCAGAGTTTGTTTAACAGTCAAGGGAAGATTTACTTGAAGGGCATGAGATTTACTCCAATTGACCTTAAAATCCGATAGATGCCCAAAACGTTGAAATTCTAGCATAAGAGACGGAACAGAGGTCAGTGGCCGAGAAATATATGCTAGGAGGTCGTCAGCAAAGAGAGCTAGTTTATATTCCCTATTTCCAATTAAAACACCGTGGATATCTCTGTTTGCCCGGATCGTCCGTGCCAAAGACACCATACATAACACAAATATCAGTGGGGATAGCAGACATCCCTGATGTGTTCCATTAGAAATATGGAAGGAATCCGATAGAGCACCATTTACGCGAACTTTAGCAGACGGGGTGATATATAAGGCTAAGATTCGATGCGTACATGTGGAGCCTAGATTAAGGTGTGACAAGACACCCTTTAAAAAGGACCAGCCCACCCGGTCAAATGCCTTCTCCGCATCAGTAGAGAGCAGCATGGCAGGGGTTTTTGTTTGGGATAGATGATAGAGGATATTGATAGTTTTAGTGGTGCTATCTCGCGCTTCTCGACCTGGGACAAATCCGACCTGGTCTAGATGTATTATATTAGGGAGGTGAGTTTTAAGACGATTAGCCAGTAATTTAGCGAATAGCTTCAGATCTACATTGAGAAGGGAGATAGGTCGATAGCTTAAGCATTGGGTTGGGTCTTTGTTCTCCTTGAGGATTACTGAGATATGGGCTTCTAAGGATTGGGAGGAAAATTTAGTTTGGTCTGAAATACAATTAAAGGCGTTAAGGAGATGGGCCATTAGTTCGTCTTTGAGCTGCTTATAATATGATGCGGAGAAGCCATCCGGGCCCGGGCTTTTGCCATTGGGGGTAGTTTTAATAGCTTCCTCTAGCTCCTGCAAAGTGAAAGGGGATTCAAGAGCTAATGAGTCCTCCGTGGAAAGGGAGGGATAGGAGCAATCTGTAAGATATTCCGAGATTTCACGATGTTGGGCCGCAGCCGCATCTGGAAAAGATGGACTCGGTAGGTTATATTAATCTCTAAATATGTTTGCCATGCTAGGAGTGTCATGATACATGACACCAGCCCGATTCTTGACTTTGGGAATGAATCCCTGGGCCCGCTGTTTCTGCAACGCCCTCGCAAGCATTCTACTGGGTCTATTTCCCCATTGAAAATACTTAAACTTGCAGTGGCACATTTATAATGGTCATTGCACAGCTGCGCCAAAGAGGCGCGAGCTGAAGCAAGTTCGTCTAGCGTCGCCTTGACCAGAGCAGCCTTGTGGATTGTCTCTAAATTGCAAATCCTAAGCAACAGTTGGTCCTTTAGCGCCTCTTTTTGCTTTTTGAGGTAAGTACCCATTTTTATACAGACCCCTCTAACCACACACTTATGAGCCTCCGACACGGTAACTTTAGAAGTGTCGCCCACATCGTTGAACTCCCAGTAATCCTTAATGGCAGTCTCAATTTGACTCCTACAATAGGGATCCTGTAGGAGCATTTCATTAAAGCACCAAGACCAGACTCTTGGCTGCGGTATCGGTATTGTCAGGGTGATAGATACGGGCGCATGGTCTGACCAGGTGATCTGGCCTATGTGAGCAGTGGAGACGAGGTGGAGAAAAGCATGGGAAATGAAGAAGTAATCAATCCTCGAGTATGAGTTCCTAGGGTTTGAGAAAAAAGAATAATCGCGGTCACACGGGTGTAGAATACGCCAGGGGTCAACCAGCTGGTGTTCGTGTAGGAATCGCCTTACCTTTCTTGCATCTCCCAGGGAACATCTGGAGGAACCAGTGGTGGTGTCTATGTGCGGCTCCAATGGCCAATTGAAGTCTCCGCCAACAAGCAGGATACCTTCTTTATGCTTGTCAATTTCTTCAAGAATGTGTGCAAAGTATTTAGGTTGGACCTGGTTAGAAAAATAAAGGTTAACAAAGGTGTATATTTGGTTATATAACTTACATTTTACCAGCACTCCCCGACCATCACCTAAAAAGATAGAGACAGGATCTGTAAGGGGGAGTGTTCTAGAGAATAGGATTGCTACCTCCTTCGTCTTATTGAGGGAGAAATCATTGCAAAACACCTGGGGGTGTTTTTTGTTATAAAAAAAACTGGTGTGCTTCATTTTAGGGAGGGGCATAGTAAGAGCAGATCATGTAAGTTAATACTTTAAGTTTTAAAGGGTCTTGACTCCAGATCCACCTACTACACCCCAATGTCCTCAGTGGGCCCCAATGGACTAAGAGAAATGGATTTTACAGTAAGTATCAAAAATCCTCTCATTTAGGCAGCTTGTGGTGATGGCCTGTAAACAACAAAATGTACATATCTAAAGATGTATTAAGCTCTGTAAATGAGTAATTATATGCTATTTTGCATGTGCTTTTTGTATTATAATTCATACCTGTTGCAAACAACAACTTTGAATCAACCTGCTTCTATTAGATATGTGCTAATTGTCCAAGCATACCATTGAAATTGACATTAAATGACATTAAATTTATTACACCTATAACACAGGGTTGCCGACTATTGAAAGCTTCCCTCCGGGAGAAATATAGCAATTGATGTAAGCGCCTTGGAGAAGTATAAAAGAGTATAAAAATGTATTATTGCACCAAACAAATAAATAAAAAACAATATAAAAACAACTGGCAAACAGTTACCATAAATCACTATTAGTGGCTGGTAGTGGACACAACCTAATTAAATGTAAAGTCCTGCACAAATCTTGAAGGATGGTATTGGAACTAGCAGCATAAAAACTCAGACTGATTGTACAGTGTTATCTGTGTTCCAAATCTCAGTCTTTAAGTGTACACTTATTAGAAAGGATGAGTCAAATAGCTGAAGTGACCACAATACTGGTAATAGTACTGACCGGGCTGTCCGGAGATATAACCCTTTAGTGATGTTAGGTATGGAGAACAAGATAGTGATAGGATCTAGTAGCCGTCTCCTATAAGTTGGATAAGATACTACTCACATGCAGCCGTTGGTTGATTTGAGCATGCAGATCAGTTCTGACGATATATGGAGGACCCGTGAGGGGTCAGGATACGACCACACGACACGAGATATCCCCGTCAGTAATACTGGGAACAGACAACAAACTGGTGAACTCATGCAAATTGAATACACAAGACACGGAAATACTTATTACATTAATTTCTTTACAAAATGAAAGTGAGTATGATTTGGATAGAACTCAATTCACCAATGAGATTACTAATGAGAAAGTTACCCTACCTAAGAACAAATCTAAATTTTACCCTCTACAGCTTAAGACCGATTGTATAGAGGCGGTCTAGCAGAAAACATTAGGGGACTTTAGATACCTGTGTGAGAAAATTAATAAAAAAACCCATTGTTAGATAACTTGAATTGTGGGGAGAGGCGGGCTCTAAAAGACCTTCAGGAGAACAAAGAAATCATAGTCAAACCGGCAGATATGGGTGGAAGTGTTGTAGTGTTAAACAAATCAGATTACCTTATAGAATCATTACGCCAACTTAATGACACTAAATTCTATAAGAAACTTACCCTCAACCTAGCTCTGAGTTCAATTGTGAATACAGGCTTATTATAGAGAATGCAAATGACAAACAAATTATAACCAAAAATACTTTTGACTTCCTGAATGTACTCCATCCTGTCATCCCCACATTCTATTACTTACCGAAGATTCACAAGTCGGGAACCAACCCCCCAGGGCGGCCCATCATCTCGGGGGTTGGTTCCCTGACTTGTAAACTTTCTCATTTTGTAGACTGCCACCTCCAACCATTGGTATCCAAACTCAAATCTCACATTAAAGACACCACCCAGTTTCTCAATATGATTAATGATATCACCTGGCAAGATCATTTTGTTCTTATAACATGCGACATAGAGTCACTGTATTCTAATATACCACACTCTTTAGGTATAGACACAATTGATTTAGTTCTTCAAACTGATCCGGATATCACTAACCTACTTTTCTCATACAAGGTGTCACGTTTATTTTACAACATAATCTTTTCACGTTTAATGGGTGTTTTTATTAACAGCAATGTGGCACCGCTATGGGGACCAGATTCGCCCCGAGCTACGCCAACCTCTATATGGGCCATCTAGAGGAAGAATACATCTGGCAAGGTAGCTTTGGGGCGAATCTGGTCACATACGGTTGCTACATTGACAACTTATTTTTTGTATGGGATGGGGATTTTAATTCTATTGCACTTTTTATTCAGTATTTCAACACCAATCCTTTCAGATTAAAATTTACACACACTGCCAGTAAAGTGGAAATTAATTTTTTAGACATTACAGTCTTTGTACAAGATGGTTGTCTTCAAACTAAAAATTACAAAAAAGAGGTAGATAAAAGTCAATTTCTCAATTTTTAAAAGTTGTCACCAATACCATTGGAAAAGTAAGGGGCAGTTTCTCAGATTGCGGAGAAACTGCTCCACCATAGCAGAATTTATCACACAGAGTGTACACCTAAAAGAGGCGTTTCTTACCCAAGGATATCCGTTAGAATTGGTTGAAAAAGCCTATCAGGAAGCTACAGATAGGGACAGAATGCAAATATTAGGGACTAGGGGTCACCACAATATCAAAAAAGAGACATCAATATAGAGAATAATTTATTGTTTATAACTCAGTTCAACTCTCATTCTAAACAGATAAAGAAAATAGTTGATAAAAATTTCAAAATTCCCATACTGAAAAAATCCCAATTTTCTCCCCTGAGGGTAGTTTTTAGGAAAGCCCAAAATATCAGTAACCATCTTGTTAAAAGTCGAAGGAGGCTGTCCCAAATTTGGAGATATCGACATGGCTGCCCCCCAAACTTATGGGCTGCTATAAGTGTGGTAGAACACAGTGCATTACGTGCGGTTTCATTAACAAGGACCACTCCTATTTTTCTGGACAAGATAGACAGCAATATAGGATCAAACAGTATATTAATTGCAAGAGCTGCTTCGTTGTCTACCTGGTCTCGTGCCAATGTGGCATGAGATACGTAGGAAGGACAACAAGGCAGCTCTGCATAAGATTCCTAGAACATCGCAGGAACATAATTAAAAAGAACAACAAACATTCCTTGTCCAGAAATGTCAATCAGGCACACGATGGTAAGTTGTGCTCTATCTCAGTACAGGGTATAGATATAATGAAAGATTTCATCATAATAGAAGAGAATCCTATTGGATTTTTAAACTAAATACATTACATCCCTTCGGACTCAACAAATCTATAGAACTAGACCACTGAGACTGAGTATAGCATATCTATCTACAGAGATTATATAGGAGTGGTCTTTTTCATCCAACTGCAAGCTATCGACCTGAGAACAGAAATTTGTTTAAAGTATTTTATTATATCCATGGTGTTTGATACATATGGAGACACTTGGGTTCCTCTCTGTGTATACATATATATATATATGCATTATCTTATATCTGTAAGAAAATGGGTTAGTACATCTCTGTTTTAGATTTATGGTGTATGTAATATATACTTATAATAAAAACACTCTATATGGCTACATTATAATTACACTTAATACTACATTACTGATCGGTATGGGTTATTTTGGTGCATTATTGTTGTAATTCATATAATATTGATTTATCAGTCTCCAATATCCACATTGTGGACGTACCACTGTTTGCATGATTATCACTGTCCCGGCATTTAAGCTTACCACTTTGTTCCTGTATTATTCCAAACTGTGTCTGATTATTATTATTAATATCTCATTTTAGACTCTATTCAATAGTTTAACACCCTTAAAGTAAAATACTCTTAATTTATAATATTATAATATATTATTTCTTAATGAGTTACTAATGCCTATTGGATTTAGATATAACCTTTTGTAATTACCATACTTATGTTTAGAATTTCTCTTTTCGTATATAAATGTACTACACATCTGACTCTGCACTCCACATATAGACTACACTCCACATATAGAGTCCATGACAAATGTTGATTAGATAAGAATCTACCCTTTAAATACGTCTCAGACTGAATATATAAATCAAGTGCATTGCCCTTTAACTTGGACGCCATATCTATGCTGAAATTGTCAGAACTTTTTATTGTTATTCTCATCTTTGAAAGAAACTCTTTCTAATAATGGGCCAGATCCAGAACAACGCTTGTGAGCGAATTTACGCATGGCGGAGACGTAAAATCGCCTTTTGATAAGTACTACACATGCGCACCATAGAAAATACGCTCAGTAACGTAGCGTAATTGTGAACGTATGGGCTATTCACGTAAAATCACCAAAATACGTCTGAAATACGTTAAGTAGGCGGTGGTTTGTATTTAAAGTGTACAGTATGGGCGCGCTTAGCTGCGTAAATACGTGTTGCCCATACGTACATGTGCGGATCAACTGCGGTTACGTTGGGAAAAGTTAAGGTAGGGTTTGAAAAGCGGATCTTGACAAAATACGTACATTCAAGGGGTGTGCCTAGGGGAGTGTATAGAAGGTACGCACACGAAAATACGCTACATGAGTAAACGTGCGGCAAACGTAGTTCTGGATCTACCCCAATGTTTGTATCCCTTTCTGGTTCTCTATCACTTCCCCACTTTGTTTAACTTTCTCATTTCGTTTTGTAATAGATACTTATAAACGATATATGTATCTTCTAAATTCAGGATAAATTTCTTTATTAGCCGCTCACTAAAGGTTTTTAATCAGCTGGACATCAGATGATGTTATTACTTAGAGCAATGTGTGCAAATGCTAGGAGCTTGGGAAATAAAATCCCTGAATTAATCGCAATAATGGCAAGGGATAATCTAGATATTGTGGGAATCACAGAATCATGGTGCAATGAAAATCATGACTGGGACC